>JAODUH010001733.1:0-12557 GCA_027564835.1 Typhlichthys subterraneus | reverse complement strand
CAATCTACCTCATAATATTAACGTATTACAACAAATACGAACCTTGTGACTTATCCCGGTGGCGTGGGTGCTAGTGCGTCAATGTTTCGCTAGCAGCGTATGATGTAAACAAACGAAAAAAATGTTTCGGAAGCGACCCAGACTGTAGAAAGCGTAGAGAGATTGCAGCCTCCAACCGGAAGCGACCCAGACTGGCGCGCTGCGGCCAGACTCCTCTCAAAAATTAGTCCATTAGCAATATCAAGGTTGTGGAAAATTTTGCGGAAGGGTTTAAGACCCCTGCTGGTTTAGGCTTCTAACCAATAGAATGGTTGTAGCTGCCAAGTAAATGTTGGTGTTCTGATTATCTATGATACCCATCGAATTCTGCTTCCTGGTTATTGCATCATTTCGTCATGGTTGAGACAACCATATTTTCGTGCTACCGTAAGATTTCTAGTACTGTTATTGCATGTTTTTAATACATGTACAGTATAAGGCTTTTTGTCATTTTACTTGTACATGATTCGGGTAACATTATTTGCCAGGTTCTAATTTAACATTTGTATATAGTTAACTCCCACCATTAACAACAACAAAGTTGTTAATGGTGGGACAAAGTTCCAAAGTTCCAATTCGTACTGTAAACTGTATACTGTTGGCTATTCCTTCTGTAAACTGTATATTATTCCTACTGTAAACTGTATACTTTATGTTATTCTTACTGTAAACTGTATACTGTATTAATCCTACTGTAAATTGTATACTGTATACTATTGTAAACTGTGTACTGTATACTACTCCTAAGGTAAACTGTATACTGTATACTATTGTAAACAATGGACTGTATACTACTCATAATGTAAACGGTATACTGTATAATATTGTAAACTGTGTACTGTATACTACTCCTAATGTAAACTGTATACTGTATACTATTGTAAACACTGTATTGTATACTACTCCTAATGTAAACTGTACTGTATACTGTATACTATTATAAACACTGTACTGTATACTACTCCTAATGTAAACAGTATACTGTATACTATTATAAACTGTGTACTGTATACTACTCCTAATGTAAACTGTAAACTGTATACTGTATACTGTATATACTATTGTAAACTGTGCACTGTATACTATTCCTACTGTAAGCGAGCAATATTGTTACCTGCTGGACATTAAACTGGGTACACAATGAGTTAAACGATGCAGGAAATTGTCATAAAAAGATGCTGTATCTCCCCAGCCACTGTCATATGGGAGGACAAGTGAGTCACTTATGAAGTTTATGTCAGAGCTCCATCAACACAGTGGATCAGACAATGGGCAATTCACACCTCAGCTGGAGGTTGATTGCGAAACCGCTTCAGTTCATGGACTTGATTGCATTCTCCATCCTCCATGTCATTATGGTTTAGGCAATAACAACAGCAAATATATCAGCAAATACTGTATATTATTATTATTATTATTATTATTATTATTATTACCTATAATAAAACCCACAATTCATCGTCTTTCCACTGGCTAGCAGAATGCTAGGCAAGGGAAGTTGATGAAGAGAGGGAAGCTAATCCCTCTGGTCTGGTCAAATCATTTGAGTTCACGCAGAACCGCATGTGATCAAATAAAATAGAGACATATGAAGGACACAGAGGGGCACAGAGTGAGGTCATATCGTAGAACCAAAACACTTTATATTGGTGGACCACACCAACAGCTGTACTGCAGCTATATTTTATATCAGTGTGTTGTTTACTATAGGACTTATTTTAAAAATATATGTATAAATAGTCCAGTGTTCAATAAGGTCAAGAGGTGGATTTGTCATTCTGATTATCATCATCATCATCATCATCATAATCATTACTTTATCTTATATGCAAATATAACCCAGAAACACCGCCAAGCTCTCTCCGTCTCCCTCTCTCTCTCTTCTCTCTCCCTCTCCCTCTCCCTCTCTCTCTCTCGTGACCTTGATAAGGTCACTAATGTTTCTGCTGCACATACTGCAATGTAGGGTGTGGAAAAGCACCTTGATGACAAAACAATCCACAGCGCTGCTCTGCTGTAATGGGAGCTTGTTGGGTTCAGCGGCTCTTTCATGCTTGAATGGAAAAGGGCATTTTAGGCAACAGCAATTGTTGATTACCAAGGATTGCCATAGCAACAATACTGTATAAAAACGTCTGAGCAAAGTAAATGTCAATTGCTATTACCATTACAGGAGATCTTAATAACAACGTAGATATTAGGGGTATTAAGTTATACGACTTTAACCTTTTTGACTTCATTATTACCCAATCCACTAGTAACGGAGGAACCTATAGCCTACTGAAATGTCATGTGTTTTTCTCTGAGAAAAAAAAACAGTACAATGTCGTCAGTGGACCTCGTCAGGTCTGTTTAACATGCGCGCCACACTCTGCTCTGCTTGTTAATTAAACAATTATGCAAATAGCTGAATGCGGGACAGGGTGTTTTCACAATAAACGCCACGGTCAAGTGGGTGGACTCATGTCGTCGTGCATTAATGTTTACGTGCCCACAC
Organism: Typhlichthys subterraneus; assembly: GCA_027564835.1. NCBI lineage: Eukaryota > Metazoa > Chordata > Actinopteri > Percopsiformes > Amblyopsidae > Typhlichthys > Typhlichthys subterraneus. The sequence goes on along the minus strand of JAODUH010001733.1, from coordinate 10,021 downwards.
CGACAGTCCACGGGTCAAGTAATGCTGTCCTACTTAACACCCACAAATTCAACATACAGTTATGTCAACAAACATGTTAGGTTAGCTTTCCTGTCAGTGTCATGTGACCAGTGACACTGGCCTCTACCTGGAATTGGTCCCGCAAAAGTGCCTGAGTTCAGAAAATCATCGCCGCTCGTCTTGATTGCTTAAAAGTCCCATCGCCTAACCCAACTTTTTGGGTAGTTGGAAGCCTGCTAACGAACCCATTCATTTGAATCAGGTGTGTTGGAGCAGGGAGAGATCTAAAACATGCAGGGCACTGGCCCTCCAGGACCAGGATTGCCCACCCCTGGCCTAACCTGACAAGACCAGATATCTGTGTCTGTTATGGAAATTACAGAGTTACGCCAACCGAAGTTTGACATTTTCAACGGTCACATGGTTCATGAGAGTCAAAACCTAAGGAAAAATAGTTCCAGGAAGTGCTTAATGGGCAATTTGAATATATGTGTATATATTATTACATGTGTACTAATTATTACAATTAACTTCGTTTATTGGCAATTAGTCAATAAATGCACCGATTTACTTTTAAAATAGAATTTAAAATGTACTTTTTGTATTTAGGATAACTTCCGGGAACTATTTTGAGGCTCTGTTGCTATGAAAAAACGGTCCACTGGAGTTAACGAAGATGATGCATCTCTCTCTTTATATGGCTCTGGACACATCCATCTGGGAAGCCATCCATTGAAACGGATTCAAGAGGACTTTGCATGTGATTGGACGAACCTGTGAACCAGCGAGTATGTTGTTAACTATGACACTGATTGTCAAAACACTATAGGTTTACCGGCCTGAACTCGATTTCCAAGCTCTCCAGACTGATTTTCGCCGCAAAGTGAAACTAATATCGAGGCTACCAATCGCCTGCTGATGACATAATTGACACTGGTACTATCAGCACAGTCTCTTTGGGAAAGTACGTTGAATGGTGTGAGATTGGTGTGCAGAACAAATTGTGGTGCTCGCAGAAATCGGGATGGTCATAGCAGGCCAGAGCAGTAGCTGAACCCATTTAACTGGTGAATGTGCACAGTAAGAGTAGAGATATTCCATCCATAGTAATGGGAAGGAGCTTTTGATTGACACATTGTCATATATTGATTATGTTATCCCGTCAAATGAAATATCACTCAGTCAAGGTTACCTTATGCTTAATGCAATGTGATGATTGTATTACCCCAAACACCTGTATGCATAGAAGAGACATAAAATAGAGAATGTCTTCGTTAAACAAAAAATAATTGAAAATATGTTTTTTTATTAGATTATTTTAGGTGTACTGTATTTCTTAATTTATGGTAAATATTCAAATGTAAATAATCAGTAGTTGCAGACTGTAACACAATTAGATCTAAAAGTAAACAGCAATGTAGACTATGGGCAGTGTTCAGTTAAATGTAATTTGTAAAAGCACAACAGCAATATGTATATTTCCACAGCCCATAAAGCTCCCCTGTGCCGCGGCCATATCTATGGCAGATGTTCCCTGGAGCTGTTACAGCCTGCTTTCCCTGTGATTGGTCTAAACTCCCCCCCCCCCCCCCACACACACACTGTCTGCCTGCTCGGCTTGGAAACTATCCTCAGGCCATCGTTGTCAAAACAAAAATAAATAAATATAAACACAACAGAAAAAGAAAAAAGAAAGTCAAAATAAAATAACAGTTTATCTGGTTGGAACACCAATTCCAAGGATTGCAACCTAGTAGTACTCTATTGGGAGAGGATGGGTGAATGAACCCTTGATATTCTTACAATGGAATGAAATCAATTTGAAGCAAGCCCAGCTCTTCTCCTGCCTGTACAGTATATTTTTGTTTTTTATTCTTGAAAGCAAAATATTTGTCTTTGCACATTCGAGTGAGCTTGCGGTAAACTGCATCTCTTTGATAACTGTGGATTTACCTTGTCACTAGCATTATCAGTCCCTGGGGTAAGCAGCCTTATAATTACATGAGGGGAAGGAAGGACAGTAATCATCATGTCCTGGTAGGTGAGGTCTCTTGACAAACGTTGGTATAATCCATTTATACATACAAGCACACTTTTATTTTATAGCAATAAATATTCATGACTATGTTTTTGATAACGATTACCAATTGGGTATTGATGCAGCGCTAATAGAACTTGCTTTTTTTTTTTTTTTACTGGGGAACCTTTAAAGCGGCGCACCGCCACAAATATAACATCCCAGTAGGTAACCCAAGTGGGAGCCAGGAGAGCCCTTTACATGAGAGGCGAAATTACATTTTTGTGACATTTATTTCCCTCTCTAGTGCTACGCAGGCTCATTTGATGGTGCCGTGGGGCCTGTTGGATCCCACGGCCCGCGATGTCGAGTCCATTAGGACAGCCTTTCACTTTGCTTGTAAAGAAAGAAAGAGAGAGAGAGAAAAAATGAAAGCTGGCTTGTCAACACCACAGTTGTGAATTGCCGGGTATTAAAGGCACAAGCCTCCGTGGGTAGTCTCAAAGTGCACTTTATCACCCGGGGGAGTCGAGACAAAAAAAATCACTTAGTGGCACGATTTTTTTTTTTTTTCCCTCCTTTGCAGAAGCGATGAAATGGAGGTGACATAGCAAGACTAGCATGCCAGCGGGGTCAAAGGGCACTCTCATGCTCTGCTGTATATCGTTTTTTACACCTGGAAGGCTCATATGATGACAGTGAAGAGATGACCATAGGCCATAGACCTGGGCTATATTGACAATACTTGTTTTTGTACAAGAGACCTATTTATTTTTTGGACGTCAAGAGCATCTCAAAACAAGGGTTTTTCAACGTGTGACCTTGTGCTACAAATGAAACAGTGAGTTCTTATAATAAAATATTATTAATTATTATAATATTTAACCAATACAGTGCTTATCAATGACCACCTGCACCTCTAATGTGACTTTGGAAAATATAGCAATCCGTAGTTGTGATGCTCTAAACAGCAGATACATCTGTTACTGCCCCCAGTGGGTCTCAAGAGTACTGCATGGTCACCAACTGTGGAATGGTTAGCGTAGCCCAGGGGTACCCAACCCTGGTCCTGGAGGGCCCCTATCCAGCTTGTTTTAGATGTCTCCCTGCTCCAACACACCTGACTCAAATCAATGGGCTTCTGCGGAGACTGATAACGAGCCATTCATTAGAATCAGGTGTGTTGGAGCAGGAAGACATCTAAAACATGCAGGGTAGTAGCTCTCCAGGACCAGGGTTGAGCACCCCTGGCGTAGCCTATCTGTCAGTACAAAAGTAAGGTAAAATGAATCAGATTTGTACTACTTTTACATTTTTATTTTGTTATTTCATGTATTTTAAGATGTGTATTTATATACTTTTTTCTATTCATGTTTTATTTTTGACATTTACAGTACGTATATTTATACTATTACATGTTTAAAGAATGTGCAGTAGTAGCTAGCTACGTTGCTACATATTCCCCTTCCGTTACGTTCAGTGAATGTCACCCATGACACACCTGTAGAGCCGTAGAGCACAGGTCAGGGGAGCTAGTCTGCAGGGCCTCTCCCAGGGTCAGCGCAGCTGTGTGGAAGCTGCACCATACTGGCCTAGTATCTGCCCGCTCCCAGGCGACGATACCTCCCACGGTGGCATCATTACACCCGCCCAGGCCCCCCGAGGGGGTGGGGTGAAGGGCTCAGGGAGGGGGGCTAGACTGCTGGGCATCTCTCAGGGTCAGACGACCGCAGCGGGAGCATCTGACGGCCGAGACACTGATGAATGTCAGGAGGCCGCGGGCCCCGCTGGCCATCTGGCCACTGATGGGAGCGTGCCATCGATCTGTGTCGACGTGTCTGCCCGCTTGGAAGCCGAGAGGTTGGCCACCGACCAGAGCACCGGCGCCAGCGTTCAGTGCCACCCTGACAGGGGGACATTGGCAAAGAGAGTCAGGCAACATTTTGTCCCGATCAAGAGTCAATTTTGGCTGCCAATTGCTAGAGTAGCAAGAATGATGCTGAAAACATGCAGGGAACAGTTTTAAAATCTTTAAAATGTATCTACAATTAACTTGTATCCAACAGAATGGGAATTAAATGATGGAACTGTGATAATTCTGTTTTTCATCCGATAAATTACATTTAGTGGAATAAATACATATTCATTCCAAGAAATCAATTTCTGTACAAATTCCTATACACACAGAACACATCAATCACGGTTGCATTTGAATTGAAGCAGATTAACGAAAACAACATAAAGATAATATAATAAGGCAATATAATAACATGTCAAAGTCAAAGGCTTGTTTAAAAAATTTGCTCGGGTTTTTCCAGTTTGTTGAAAATACTTGAAAATCAGCCGTGGACATTTGCCTCAGCGGGGATGAGAACACTGCAAAAGGCGTTGCGGCGGAAAGATCCAAATATGTTTGTACTCTAATGAAACAGCGACTGGAAGCTGCATATGTTCAAGTGAAGAAGCATATGGCAGTAATATCACTTCAACAGCCAGCCATGGATGCACAGTTGCAAATGTGTTACTTTCAAAAGTGAAATGCTTTGTTTCTCCCACAATGCATTGTGTGAGGCAAAGCTTTTTGTGTGATTATTACACCCATGTATGCAAATCACATGCAAGAGGTAATTAGTGAGTGTATATGTGTGTGTGTGTGCGTGTATGTACACACATGCGTGTCAAACCTAAAACATTGGATCACATATTGTGTCAGTTTCATTTGTATATGACCATTATGTATGAAACGTTAAATTGTGGACCTGTATCCATAAGTACGGTATAAAACAGACTATCAAACCATATGGCGGTTGTGGACCAACATTAAATTGCATTCACAATTGCATGCAAATCAGTGTACATACATTCACTGTACATGTTCAGAATGCTCAACAAGCCCGTCTAGACATATAACTGGTGCTGTTTGGCACATTTGTATGCTATATTTCTTGACATGTTTAACCCAATTTTATGAAACGTGTTACACTCAGGAATATGAATCTCATTATGCTCAAAGTATTCATGTGGGCGGTGCGATTCCAACATACTTATTTGCCACATTACTGAAATGAAATAGTCTTTGCATCGTTAGCATCCTACCATAAACAAATAAAAGCTCTAATATGCTCTACCGTAATGACAAAAATAGAATTAGCTTAGGGCTGTCAATTGATTTCCACTAATATATGATAATTAAGTGTTCTGTCAATCAATTTCAGAATTAAAATGTGCCATCTAATTATGCATAATCTTACATACATTTAGACAGGGAAGGGTAGCAAGAATGTAAGAAAAATTATGTTATTAGCAAACTTCATTATGTAAGCAGAAACTTAACACATTCTCTAATCAGTGTGGGATATCAATAACACAAACAGTGGAAGAACCTGGGAAATCAAAGCAAAGGGAAAAAAAAAACCTTTCCAAAATTGAGGTCAAATACTCAAATAATTACAACAGTGTTTTTAGCATGTCATTTTGCAAAGACGCAAAGTCTAAAGAGATATGCTTTAAATTGTGATTTCAAGATTACAGTTTAGCAACGTGTCGTGGACCCCAAATCAGCAATCAGTTGAGTACCTATCATAAACTATGCCATATATGGATGTATTTATGTTACCATATTGAATATCAATCAGTGGAGTACCTCAGCTACGCCATATTTATTTCTGTTAGGTTATTGCATGTGTTTTAGTCCAAGCTAAAATACGTACAGCTTTCAGCCAACATCAATGATGACCATATAAGGACATCAAGTCCTTAGAGTCGGGAGGCAATTTCTTCTAAGTCATTACATATGAGGATTAGAGGACATATTCCGGGAAAACCATTAACAATTAGCGGTCCGACAGCAGTCAAGGTATGTAATTATAGGCAGTGTGTGTGATTAGGGAAAGAGGTTCAATAAATTACATTAACATACTTTTAAATCACAACGGAGAGCAAGTGCCCTAAAAGAGGCGCAAGACAAAATGCAAATATTGATTTCACATTCCCCTGATTGAAAGTTATGTGGTGGGTGCTAAGGGCCTTCGGACCACACAGTTTCCAGACAAAAACTGTTTGTTCTCCATTATAAGTGATATCTCTATATATAGCCCTCATTTATTATATTATTATTATTATATTATTATTACTAATATTATTGTTATTATTATTATTATTTTTTATTTTTATTTATTTTTTATAAATTGCCCCTGTATATGTCTGAAAAATAAACAGGTAGCATACAGTAACGAATCTGACAGACAAGATCTACATTTTTAAAATATTTTGTGTGGTTATTATTATTATTAATAATATTATTCGGCCTTTGTATGGAAACTATGTTACGTTGAATAATTTAAATAGACTTGACTTGATAGTGAATTATCTGGTGACATTTGTCCTCCTGTAGCAAATTAATCAATAACTAATAAGGAATGTATCATGATCGGACTGCTATTAAAGTTTAGTTAATAAGTAACGTTAATTAACCGGTAGTTAATTATTAACCCCCGGTTAACTATAAATCAGGCTGATAAATTGCACAATAACTAATCATATCCCATTGCCACTTTATTACTTACGATTTTTGTGTCCCCTCAAGTTCTGTGATGTATCACACTGAATAGCAATGCAGCAGTATTTAATGATTACCATACTGTAGCGTTCTTGTGTCCCTTCATTTGTATTCCCAGGGGGTCTCCCACCAGCTAGGTTCTAACCCACACTTACCTCGCTTAGTTTCAGAGCGCCTGCGTATTTTAGGGTGGCGTGGCCCAAAGCGATGACTTTTTTGTGTTAGGAGTGGGCCTTTGAGCTTCTTAAAGAGCTGGACTGCCCTTCCCAGGGGAGCAAGACTTCACTTCTATACAATGAAGAGAGCTAACCCCTAGCGGTCAGCTAAAAGCCGCTATTCGGCTCTACACAGCTCCCCTTGACACCCGACATTTAAACTTGATATGTTCATTACTTTGCCACAGGTATTTGCACTAACCCTAGAAAATAATGATCGCTAACACACAGTAGCCCGTTCATATTTCCCTCAAGGTTATTCTAGCCATGCTATAGCATTCACGTCAAAAGGGAAAGTGTGCATGTGTTGTGCGTACAGTACACACATGCATGTGTGCTGCGTGTCTCTCCAGTGCAGGGATGCCTGGCACAGCCTGAAACGCAGCTGTTGGTTTTAATCGACTTTTCGGATAGGGGAAAGAATTTTCCAGTTCAGGGACACACACCTTTAAATCGGCTCAGAAACCCGCTGGCAAGAAAGGGAACCCTCTCCACCCCCACAAACCCCTCTTCCGTGGTCAAACTGCTGATGGGCTGGCTCAGAGAGAAGGGGCTTGAGGTTTGGACTGGCAGCACCAGCCCTGCAGTTCATTTCTTTCCGGTGGAAGTCCCTAATTGTGCACGGCACCTCCAAACCCCACAGAACTGGCAGCTGTCCACACATTCCCCTAGCTTAGCTGGCTTACCAGACTGAGTGCATCGCCCGTATATGCAAATGGTGCTGAAGGAACAAAAACCTAAGGCTTTCAGAAACTTCACTGGAAAGTTTGGGGCTGTCTGCGGAGATGACTTCTCTCTTGCTGCCTGCGTAGTCAATAATAATTTAGCAAACAGTGAACAGAATGTGTTGGAGAAGAAAAAAAAACAAACAATCACAGAAAATGTGAACTTGATTTTGTATGAATAAAACAATTCAGTTGGAATGATAGACATCTCAGAGAAGGCTTTAAAGATTAACCCCAAGGACAGTAGCCTATGGAGGACGGCTCAGACATCTGTCTGAGCTGCATATTGAAAGTGGGATGATGTTTTTCACAACAGTAGTTTATCAAACAGAAAAGATGACAGTGGCCACATTCAGGGGTAGACAAATATAAAACCACCAGGCCAGTTAATATCGTGGTAGTTTCACTGTCCCAAAATTATGTAGATGCAATTGTAGCAAATTACAACCTCGAGACGTGTGTGTTCCTGTGGCGTTCCGGCGTGACGACGCTGGTTCCCTCGACACTCTCTCCCACGTCGGCGCTGTCATCGCCCTCAGATGAGCGGTATTCGAACCCGGCCTTGAAAGGACTTGGGCTTTTATTGGCCAAAGGGAAGTGTGCAGACAGTGTGCGTGATATTGGTGTATGAGATGTTGGGTGTGTGTGTGTGGCACATGCACTAATTTTATTGCTTGGTTTCCAGAGGCAGCAACGGACAGAGAGCTGTTCCTGGACATCGGGAGCGCTAAGTACTGGACCCGCCAACTTGGTGAAGGACCCAACTGGACCTAATTGGACCTTAGAGACTGATATATGGGTTTATTCTGTTGTTTTTAACTACAATTTTTTAAACAAACTATGCCTTTTTAATAAAATAGTTTGTAATATATCCACTTTTGTTGTGTTGGCGTGACCCAGGAGTTTAAAAGAACCAAATAAATAAGTTACTTTACACCGTGAGAGTAGCCGGCATTAATAAAATAAAAACAAAAATGTCAAAGTGGCCACTTGGGTGGGCACATGTTGCACAAGCACTCATCATACCCCTGTCTACATAACATTCACAGAACTGTCCTGATATTTGGTATTTTATAGTTTCCAGTTTAAATAGAGAACTGCTTGCCCATAACAAAACTGGAAGGATCACATGCAGATGCACCACGTAAGGAGCCATTTTCATTGCCCTTGTCATTTCTAAATGCACATGACATTTGTATTCTTTATGCTTCCTTGCTGTTGTCAACCTTGAAATGGCGGTTGTGTTAACAGCTTGGAATAGCACTAAAAGTGGGGCCCACAGGAACATGCCTGCCATTCCTCAATGAGAAAAGCACATGGCATCATTAAGACGATTAGACCCTCAAGGTGATGTAGGCAGTCTCCATGATACTCCCCAGCGCCATCAATTCTGCTTATGGACCCACTTACCTCCCAATGGCCCCATAATCTATTTTTAATATAAGACAGATAAGTGCACTCAGAGATGTTCTTTTAGCAAAGGCCTGTCTCTTGCCATCACTCACTCAGGGGAAAACCCACAAAATAGATGCATGCATGATAAAAGATTTCCAATCTGCTTTCTTCAGACTAAATATAAGGTTTCTGACTGATTGAATGTTTGTGCACGCGTGCGCGCGTGTGTGTGAGTGTGTGTATGTGTGTGTGCGTGCTGCCTTTTTAATTCAAAGGGAGGTGACATTGCCATGTCAACCTAGCATACTTATCATGAGAAGCATTTAATGAAATAACAAGGATTGCCACTGTAGTTAAATAATATAATTTGGAAAATGTTATAATGCACAACCCTGGTCAACCCTGGTCACTAAAAGTATGGCCACACAGTGCAGTGCAATAAATACATATTACGTAAATACAGAATACACAAGTGTGTGTGTGTGTGTGTGGAAGGGGGGAGGGGAGATGTGATGACAAATTCATATTTCTAAAGCATTTATTATAGAACGTATTACATTAGTAAGTACATTACATATAATTAAGACATATGTTGCCTTATTATTTAATTGTATGTTTTAACCTGTCTAACGTAGTGCATTGCACATTTATTTGCCACATGTAACCCAGCGTACCTACCCATTAAAGGTATAATACGTAATTCTGTAGAAATATTGTTGAACTCAGTCAAAACAAAAATGCCTCTCTCTTCAGTGCCACATAGGCCAAAAGCTGGGATAGTTTTGGATGGTGCAGCCTGCACCTATTTATTGAGCCAGGGCTGTGAGGAAATACATGGTGAATTTGATCAAAAAGCGTATTAGCTTGCAATCGCTTACTATGCCTTCAAGAGGCTTGTGTGGTTCTGCATAGACTCCAGCCACGGTATGCTGCATCAACACACACGTACTCGTGGTAACACCTGATACACACAGACCTACAGGTTGTTATAATTTACTGTAATGTTATATAATATTTTACACAAGCTAATAGAAATATCATCTCAATCACCGTAACAGGATGCGTCAAGTGAGCCAGAGGATGCGATGAAGTTTACACCTCACTGCTCGCC
>JAODUH010001732.1:0-12557 GCA_027564835.1 Typhlichthys subterraneus | reverse complement strand
TACGTTGGCATATAACGTAATCGTGGTTTCTGGAATAGTTTCCAGGGAACGTAATTCTTGTGATATACGGTTGCTTTGAGCTGGAGAGAACACCAATGTTTAGGCATACCAGTTGGCTGCATTTTGAACAGGACTAGTACATCCTCCTCTATCCCCTTACCTCTCCTTCATTAAGACATTGAGACAGAGAGATGTCAAAGAGGAGTATAATGCACTGCGATGGACACCTACAACAGGAGGAGATGAAAGGCGGGCAGACTGAAGAAGTGAAGGAAGAGGAGGAGGGGGGGAAGGCAAAATGAAAAAGTGCGGAATGTGAAATTAAAAACAACAAACAGGGGAGGTGAGAACGGAGGTGGAGAAGGAGAGAGGACATGAGGAGAGGAGAACTGGACAGCAGGAAGCCGACAAGCAGCAGAAGTAATATCACTGGGGAGAGATGGAGAAGAGAGGAGGGAGTTGAAGTGACTTGGCCAGCTGTGAAGAAGACCCCCTGGGTTGTCTCCAAGACAACTGATGGACCCAAAAGCATGCAGCATGATCACATACTTGAGGATGTGTTGTTTGTCAGAAATATCAAGTATTTGTAGGAGACAGGGAGAGGTGGATGGTTTATTATTAATAATAATAATAATACATTTGTTTTTGGACGCCTTTCTAAACACTGAAGGACATTGTACATTGTAAATGTAGGGGTTGGCAAACAGCGGCCCGTGGGCCAAACCTGGTCCGCCAGCAATCAAATCTGGCCCCCCATATTTTCTTGATAATCTGATGCTTTGTTCGACATACACAAGCTTGAGTGAGATCTCTGCTGGGTCAGGTCGGTCTTTATTTCTCAAATATGTCACCAGGTTGGGCTCTAGTCGGGTTTGAGATGTATTTACTAATTAATATGCACATATAGAATTTGCAGTGTTTAGTAGCCTACTAAACATATTCAGTCGTGTCTTCAGTCAGATCTGTTTCAGCGGGCGTTGTGCCCATGAAATGCGAAAATGGAGGGTGAATACATGGATTTATTTGTTCCAAGCCGTTTCATAAATAAATAACACTGAAAAAGTTAGAATGTGCTATATCCTACAACAATATATGATTTAGGCTAGACATGTTTTATGACAGCTGTATCACTGTGCTTTCATTATATCTTATATGAAAACTATAGCGTGTTTGTCCCTTTGCTCCTAGCTTAACATCGTAGCAAAAAACATTTGTCTTTTTATCACTAGCAAGCGGTTCATTATAAGTCTACCATTTATTATTTCAATCGTGAAATGAAGTTGAGCACTAAATGAGTCAGCACTATCTGGAGCTGAGATGTCCCCCATCCATGCATTGGTTTGTTGTTGGTCCTTTTCTTAGTATCACCTCAGTCAAGCTTCTAAGCGAGCTGAGGCGATACCAAAATGTCATGTGAAAACAATGCAGACTCTCAGATAAATGTGTCACTCAGTATGGAATAGACTGGCTGTGACCATTAAAATACTTTGTTGGGTTTGAATTGATAAAATTAGCTGAAAGACCCTTTTTACTCACACTCTGATGTTCTCGTGGCTTCACCAGCCTGCTGAGCTCTCCACGTTTAGAATCGCCGACGTTTACCCATTAAGTCTTGTATCTACCAAGACTCTACTCACCTCACCTTTCTTGGTTTATCATTGGCCAAAGGCTAGCACAGTATAACCTACCTGGTACCTGGTCCTTTCTTTAATATCACCTCAGTCGAGTTTCCAAGCGAGCTGAGGCGATAACAAAATGTGACTTGAATATTCACTGCGTCCATTGCACGGCACAGACATACAAGGCAGACAAGTTAATAAAGTGGCAGCACGCATAACCAAGCCAAATCAACTGAGGCGGACGTTGTTCTCTGTTGTCAATGGCATGATCAATGTTATTGATCGCGAGAGCTGGCCAGAGCAATCTGTGTAATTTGAAGGTCGATCAAGAGGCCTCTGTAACTGTAGCCTCATATGGCTACCAAAGTTCACATGGCTACAATCTAAGTGAAAAAAACATGTACAAAATCGCAACGGCAGGAGTGGTTTGAAAAGTGATGTTGCTATGACGATCAGCTAGATTGAGGGAGTACTATTTTCAGCGTATAAGGCGAGTAGTCAAGTCGGTACTACTGTATGCGTTGGAAAAGCTCCCAAACCAAGTATAGTTGAGCCAAGGTGGAGCTGTTACTGTACCGTGTATTCTGTGGTGGGGTCGAAGCCTATGGGGTTAGTTTGTTAGTTACACACATTTAGGACCTGCCACAGTCCTGCAGCCTGCCCTGTTACTTAGGGGTGGTGGAAGGCTTGTGGTTGGTGGATAGGTGGGAAGGTTAGTCCAGGAAAAAGGCGTTATCAGGAGTGAGACTTATCCCCACAGTCTTGCACCTGCGAGACTAACAGCTATGGTTGAAGATTAGCCGATTATTACATTTTGTTTGCCTCGGTTACTGCAGCCTAACCAGTTTTACGGTTAATATACCTGTTGCCGAAAGCCCATCATTGCAAAGTTGGTGTCGTTTCTACACTTTGCGATGGGTCGCTACATTTCAAATGTTGTACTGTACCTACATGTAGGGTATGTGGTTGTACCCATGTACTGTATGTTGTTGTTCCTAGATACTTTGTCGTAACGGCAGCTAGGTCTACAAGCCAAGTCAACAAGGAGCAGTATAGGGATATGCTAAATTAAAGCTAAATAAACTGAAAACATTATGATAATATTAACAGATGGTGTGACAGACAGACAAAAAGATAAGAGAGCTTGGCTTTCCAGATATTTCAAGCTAATATTTGCCTTCCAAAATATGGTCTCCTGTATCAAGATTTAATTCTGTGGGACTCTCTCTCTATCCCTCTCCCCTCATAAGTGTGTTTTGATCTTGTCCGTGTCACATTGTGTCTTTCATGTTGTGTAGATCATGTTTCGGCTTTCTCCTCAGATGTCAGGCTTTAGAGGTATGAATGTAAGATAAGAAGTTGTAAGATAAGACATAATAACACTATATTGTGTAGAGGAGCCCTACGTCCCAAGCAAATATACTTACATGTAAAAACACATTAGAGCTGGAACTGTAATGCTGTATAAATAGAAATGGAAGATGATTTTAAAACAGGTTATAGGCTATGCTATGAATACAATATTGACATACAGTACATAACCATATTGTAACATGTATTTTTCTTGCTCCTTGCTTGTCTCCTATAGGAGAGGCATATATTCAAGTCTTCTAACTATCTGTTTGTCCCTCCCTTTGTACCCCCTCTCTCTCTCTCTGACTGGATATCAATTATTCAGCATGGGTTCAGGTGGCCTATTTAGCCCTGATTTACACACACACACACACACACACACACACACACACACACACACACACACACACACACACACACACACACAATCTGTCCCAGCACTGGCCCTAGTGTGCCACTTTCCATCCCTTCATAAACTTGTGAAGTTGTTGGTGACACCAGGCACCAAGCTGCAGCATACGGAGAAAGGTGCTGTCAAAGCAACATATTAACATCAGGTTGAGAAAATGATCTGCTGAAAAGTAAGTATTTAAATCTTGCTCAATCTGGTCAGCTGTGAGGGTGATCTCTCCCTTCTTTGGTCCCTCTCTTTATTTCCCGTCCTTTTCTTTTCATCTCCAGACAACCTCACTATTAACCTTTTTAATACATTTATAAATTAAACTGAAGCTCAGTTTAATTTTGCCATGAGAATCAGTCTGGAAAACCTCGGATTTTGAATGTGTCCGAGTAGCAACTGAACTTTCTAATCCGCGTCGTGTTTATAGCTATACGGGCGTGGTTTAGGTGTGCCGACCATGGTGCTGACAGCGGAAACAACCAGATGGTTCATCCAATCAACTGCCAAGTATTAGTGTAAGTATTTTTGAAAGTACAGCCATTCTCAAACATGTACGGCTCCCCAGATGGACTTGTGACAACAATTCCTCTGGCATGTCAGTTTACCTCACTATGGCCATTTTCACACATTCTTCCTGGTAAATTACATGCATGACCGTGATGTTCTCTATTCAGACATGCAGCTCCAACCAGGGACTGTTCATACTGTACATGCCGTGGTAATACTGGCATATATATATATATACATGTACAATATGTATTTTTAACTTTTGTATTTGTAACACTCCACGTGAACACTTCTTGCGTCAGAATTAAGTGCTTGTCCCTGCATTGGTTCTGCTTTCATTCACATCTCAGCCATATAGGCATTTTCCCTGGAATGTTACTAGGTCGTGAGGTGGGAAATTGCGGGAGCGGATAGGGAACCCTGGAAAATGCAGGATTATACGGCACGTATGAAAGGGGCTTATAATTCCAATATCTATCTGGATGTCTCAAACTCATTGGCGGACAACAAATCATTAATTTGAAGATGGGTCCACAGATTAAAAGCATGTCGTGGGCTTGTTAATGAGCTTTACATGTGAACTTTACCAGAAACTGATTGTTGCCATCATTGTATATTTTATCTCAAAAGTTATATTAGGTTTTTACTGTAAATGCTTGCTCATTAGCAATACTTGGAATGCAAATAAATGGAGAAATAAAACCATTAAAATACATTTCAAATTGGACTTGAATGACTATAGTCTCTGAGGGGCTATATGAGCTTGTAAAGATATGTCTGGCCCCTCGACCAGGGAACATAGAGACCCCTGACTTCCAGGAAAATCTATGGCTTTATGCTCTCAAGCAGTCAATGCAAAGCCAATAGGAAGTCTGTGCCTGGTCATTTGCAAGAGGTGGCCAGTACATTAGCGTTTCACAGGTAATTCAATAGCAAAGAGTGTACTAGCACTTGTGATGTAGCCTCATAGCTTCAGTTAAATTTTGCCATGAAAATCAGTCTGGAAAGCCTCAGAATCATTTTGGATGTGTCCGAGTAGCAACTGAACTTAACAATCAGGGTCGTATTGATAGCTATACGGGCGTGGTTTAGCATTGCCGACAGTGAAAACGACCAAATGATTCAGCCAATCAATTTACATTGAGTACCTTTAACCATGTGTGAAACATTTTCTGCTTTAGTATTTCATAAAAATGATAGTCTGCTGGGTGGAATTGTGATATTTTTGTGTAAATAGAACAATATCTGAGAAATGTCTGGCTTGATAACTTCAAAACAAACAAATACCCTAAATGTTAACAGCCATGACAATGCCATTCCTTCTCCAGATATTTTAATACACCATGTTGTGTACCATGCACCTGTCAGCCTTCTGACACAGGCTATTTTTAGCTTTCAAAACAACACTTCTAATTTCATCAGTTCCCTAAACCCAGATATTACATTTTCAGAAGCAACAGGGGAAATGGAAATCCAGCAAATGCTCAGCCAAACATTTATTAGAGTCGTCACAACACTAGCTGCTATTCCAACTCCAAGTCATTTTCTGTGTGTGTGTGTGTGTGTGTGTGTGTGTGTGTGTGTAGCTGCTTATAAAGCTTGCCAGCTGGCTGTCTACACCGGATGGCTGGCTTACTTGTTTAACTACTTAAATCACATTTTGGGGTAAAGTAGGCTTCCCTGGGCTGGCTGTGAGACATTTGATTTATTTAGACTTTATTTTCACGTCAGAAAGAATAAGAATCTCTGGAGGTGCAGATGGAGGGATAAAGGAGGGAGAGAGAGAGATGATTTCATCCTCCTGGGGGCTGTAGGTGCAGCAGAGCAATGAGACAAAAATGCCAGAGGACTTGTGTGTGACCACCGAGCAGCCGACACAGACACATGCCTGAATGTGGGGCAAGGAACGCGTGGAACACGCGACTTCCAGTCTGTACTGTATCAGTCCATTACGAACACTAGAGCTCGTCTACAATGAAAGATTGCAGACACACCCGTCAACTGCAGCTGATAAACAATGAACTACTACTTTACAATTGCAATGGGCAGACACATTCATCCAAACAGATTTACACTGATTCAAATTACTGTACAAGTAATACAGGTGTGAGGCGTCTTGCTCAAGGATGCTTATTGGTAGGTCAAATACAACCTTCTAATCGTCACCCAGGCTACAAGCATATCTTGCCCTGTGTTTCAAGGTCTTGAGAATTTGTAATATTATTTTGGCATTAAAGTCATACTGTATACATCAAAATGTATATAAATTTCCAAATATGAAACAGTGAACTACTTCAATAAAATATATATTGTTCTCTATATTTTTCTCTATATGTTATATAGTGTGCAACACTAGTTCTAAAAGATTATTTGTAGGTTGTATTCAAAAACATTCTGGAAATATTACAGACATGACTATGGCGCTGAATATTGTGATGAGAAGGATCTTAATGGTTTAACTAACCCTGTTGATGCCGATTGAGGTGAATTTGCATGACACCGCTTCCAGTCAGTCTGCAGCCGAGATAGCATATGTATTCCCCCAATGCTGGTTTGTGCATGTTCAGTGCATATGTACCTTTGCATGCACTGGTGTCTTGAAGGACAGGTCAGAGAACTACATCCGGTTCAAGGAGGACGAGTTTTTTTGGATATCTCACGTGCTATTGAAGCTGCAAATATGACAAAATTGTGCAAGTTGAGCTTATTGTTTGTTTCTACAACTAACATATTGGAATAAACCTCATAGGACTAATATTTGTACGTTATTTGACTATGGGCGACTATGCATCATACCTAAATGTATAGATTTTATGTGCTATATAAAAATGTACAATCTCAAATTAATTTAGCATCACCTTGAAAGCAAAAACACACAAAATAAATGTTTATATATAATTGTAAATCTATTGAGGCATAAAGCCCCATGATATTTTCAACATTGATATAGGAGCAAACAACTATTTTCTATGTAAACATACCGTATAGGAGTGATTGTACCTGGTTGTTACACATCACACGTTGTAATCTGAGCCTCTGTTCTTTACACATTCAAGCCAGCCATGCTTGAATGTGTGTGTGTGGGCCATGGAGCATTTGGTTTGATATGAGATGCTGGTGTGCTTAGTGTGACATCTGGTGTCAGAAAGTGAGATATATATATACACATATACATACAGTATATAACACATATCGGTCCCCCACCCCAAATAATTCAAAGCAACCAATAAATGACTGAGGGTAACTACAATACATGTGAAATATATGAATGAAGGTAAATCAATTTTGAGTGTACAGTACATTGCCCAGAGCTCAGCCAATTGCAGCATTCCAAATGCTGTCAAAAATGTTAATATCGGCAGAAAAGTTAGCGCTCGAGTGCTACGTTGCATTTTCCCTACATTCCTTTTCCAACGGATGTCGCATTTTGTCTTTGTCCTTCATCACCTCTTGTCAACTGCTTTAGTCAGAGGTCTGCCCGCACAACAAAAGCCCCTCGGTGCTTTATGAGGGCGAGGCTCGCTGTAAATCGTAGAGCTGCAGAGCCTGGGCTGGCAGGAAAGCCCCCTGTATTTGACGCCCCAGCTTAACGGTCCACCATCAAGGTCCCCTTCCCATCCCCTCCCCCCCTCCCAGGCCCGACCCACCGATCCATCTCTGTCCCTTTTTCGCTCACCGTCCTTCTGTAAGCTCGGCCATTCATGACTCATAGCGGGGTTTTATGTCTTAAAAGGACAAGATGGGTCTCTCTCAGTCTCGCCCCCCCCCCCTTCACCTCTGTCTGTCGATGGTTATCTCTCCCTCCAGCTTGCTTTATCTCCTTCCAGCATTGTGCCTCCTCCTACTCCCGTGTCGCTCTTACACTTCTTTGGCAACTTTGTGTAAACTCTTTGTTTCCGACATATTTGTTTCTGCTGCCCTTTTCCATCACCCACCCCCCCCCCACCCCACCCCCCACGCACGTCTGCCAGCGTCCTAGTCCCTCTCTTCTCCCCCAACACCCTCTCTCTCTAAAGACTGTCCGTCAATTGTTCTTTTCTCACCCCACCGTCTTCTTGTCCTCATTTCTGCCAATGGTTCTCCTCCCTCCTTCTCTCCTCTGTCTCCCCACTGTTTTCCATCTCCTCCACACAATTCCAGCCAAAGGGAACATTCCGGCCCCAGCTAGGGTGACAGGGCCCTTGTGTTGGAAATGCCACTTCAACAAGAGAGACCATTGTTGAGGTTTCCAGTGGCCCTTCAGACCTGCTGAATTACAGACGGCAATAAAACCTAAGTGGGCAACACTGTTATGATTGATGCCCGATTACATTTCTGCAAAGGCGCTAGAAGGCAAGCAGCAGAGCGGATGATTCCCCTCCCCCCACCCCCCTGTTCTGGCTGTAATGTTACTGTGTTGAGAAAGTAAAGCATGTGTGTCCCGCATCATGCATATGCACGCACACAGTGGAAGCATGGACATCAGCCATCTTTGAATATCGAGTTCCTTTGACCTTATTCGCCAACAGACCAAAGGCACGCGATAACAACTCTTGTAGCCTAGACGATGCTTTTCTAAACATCCGGTAAACCACTTACAGTATCTAAATGAAGCGTACTGTATACAGTAGGGTATGCTGCTTAATTCAACTGTAATATATAGCATATGTACCCTGGGTGTGTGTGTTTCTGTGTGTACATATACTGTACAGTATATTCTTGATTGATCACTGCTGTAAACTGTGTCTAATTGGACTGGACATTTTTCAACATAGAAGCTCTTTTGTTTATAAAAGACTCAAAACCAAAAATACATGCTTCCAGGATTCCTTTTGCAAAAGTTAAGCATGTCAAAATATCCCACTGCCATCAAATATATTTACAGAGCTACCACTGGGTGACTATCTTTAGCTGGGATGTGATAGTAAATCTGAAGGGGTAAAGCAGCTTGAATTTATTCCAGAAAGGCAGCTGACAGCATTTGCCATCTTATTTATTTCATACTGTATCATTGACATGAGGGTGTTACACTGTGTCCCTGAGATTTTCCCCTGTATGTGCTTTACAGTGCATTTTTACCGCCGTGCTTTATCAAAGAGACAAGGGCTTTGAAGCACTATGTACAATAAAAATGGGTGGGTAGAGCATAAGGAACATAGGGAGGAAAAGGGTATAGGTGTGCTGGTGTTTTACTTGGGATTGAACAACAGACATGTGTCCTTGTTAGGTATGCCTTCTGTGTGTGTGTGTGTGCGTGTGCGTGTGTGTGTGTGTGTGCGCGCAAGTTTGTCCATGTGATCGGACCAGACAGCCTTCTAATTATATCTTGTATGTTTGCGTACATTATACCTTGGGCGTAAATGTGGACACGATTGTGTGTGCGCCTGTGAGCGCGTGAGTATGAGTGTGTGTCGGGAACGCTATAATGATCTCATTTCCAGCTGAAATATATGCAGGCTCAGTGCCACCACATAAACCCTCAAATAAACCTTATAAACCACACCAAATGGCCTGTGCTACTCTGAGAAGGAAGCACACCACACACATACACACAATTACATGCAGGTGCACACACAGGCAAGTGAAATAACCTGCATAACTGCATGCATTTAATCAACATAAGCACAGATATGAAACACACATACACACACACACACACACACACAGAGTTTACCTCACCCGTTTAGATCAACTGTGTGGTAAAGAGGACAGTGGTGACAGTTTCATAGGAACAGCAATAATCACAGCCGCTCTTAAAATTAAACAAGACAGTAATGGAAACAGCAGGCCAAACAGTGTCTGAATCAATACGTCATATTCTGCCGTATCTTAGTGGTTGTCAAAACTGGGGATTGGGCCACATTTATAGATTGTGTGAGAATTTAAAAATGTCAATTTTCTTTTATACTCATACATTTGAATATAGTTGAATTGATTTTATAATCATGTTGGCGTATATGTTTACAGTTTGTTTTTATGATTTTATATTTATGAAATAGTGTGATAAAAAGTAATTTATTATGTTGTAGTTTGCAATTACCTTTTTGGGGTCATTGTTCAAAATGTACATTAATATGTGTAGTGTTCTATAATTTGGTATTTATGTTAATCTCCTTGTCCAGTTTCTTCTCAATCAATATGGTCTATCATCATGTGTCACATTTATTTTACTGGCTTAACCCACACCTATGTGATTATTAGTTCAGTAAATAATTATGTCATTACAATAAGAGTAAAACTTAATTCCCACACTCCCCAACAATGCCGTTAATATTATATTATAAACAGGCCGCCATATGCTATAAAACATTAGGCCTATCAATGATAAAGAGGTCGTACGTTGGAAGGCCAGGAGCCGTTAATCGCTCCTTGCAACCCCCTGTACACTGCAATGCAAACGACGCTTGAGTTTCAGCTCAACTTCTAATGACTCGTGAGGCTCAGAGATTGGGCCAAAAACGGACTAGAAAAAGAACAAGAAGTCACACAGTGTATGCCCGGCTTTAGATCAATTTTGAAGCTCAACCAATCCATTGAGATGGGGCTAAATACACGAGAGGCCTACGCACCAGAGATATTTTTCTTAACTTAAGCATATTGCTTGATTATTGTCTTCCTGGCTGTTCCCCAGTCAGAAATGTGTATTAGGAGGGAATAAACCTGAGGGAAGTATGTGTAAAACGCAAAGGGTCTCAAGTGTCCTATTTCAACTATTCCACAACAGAGTGGAAGTTGGAAGTCTCGTCAAATGTCTCTCTTTTTCCAATGTCCCCTTCTTTCAGCACATCGCCATATTCTTAGCTGTCCCAGGCCACCGTTCTCTCCCTCTCTCCTCCATGTGATTCATGGCATCTAGCGTGGGGACGGCAGTGGCAGAAAATATATTGTTAAATCTAATTTGTTTTGGGGCGTTCTGATGTGCGAGGGTGAGCCGAGGGGTGAGATAGCAGTTTAAACCACTTAGACTCACAGTAGGTGGAATTCACAGTAGGGTGGTGTGGGAGGGGGGGTGGGCGTCTATCATCCCCAATGCAGCTCGTAAATAACCCCCACAGAGTTGGGCCACTGCCTCCCGGGTAAGCAATTTTAGAGTCTCTCTCTCTCTCACACACACACACACACATACACATGTATACACACTTCCCTTTTACAGAAATCTATGGGTACTTGGTTGGAACAGTAGTAGTAGAGTTACAACTACAGTAGAATAGTAGAACTCTGGTGTTCATGGGTGTCCCATTGAAGGGTTACCCCTAACCCTAGATTGGTGTAAAGGATCCTACTCTATTGAGACTGCTCTTCTCATGGTGTCAGAAGCCCTTCGTACTGCTATAGCTTGTATTCTCTCTTCAGAGAAGATGCATTAGCCCACTGTGCATTCTCCTCATTTAGCTTTATCTGTAAGATCCCTCATATCTAGTTATCTAGAAATGACATTGGTCCAAACCCTGCCCACTCGACACTGGTGGTCCACAATGACCTATGTTGGGACACATACTCTTCTCCTTGCATACCAGATCCCATTATGTGGATTCTCATATCATGGCAACGCATGTAACACCCGACTCTATCTCTCTTTCTGTCCATCTGGCACACAGGTGGACACTCTCAAACATCTAGCATCTGTGTTTGGATGTCTTTAGATCACAGCACCTCAAATTCATCCTTGAAAGACAAGAGCTACTCTGCCTCCCGATGAAGGACTGCCCTAAAGTGGCCCTGTCCATCAACATTGAGAACATCTTTCCAAATGAAGAATCTCTGATTCATCCTGGACAACCAACCGCCCGATTCAAGGCAATGGCGCCTACAAGTCTGTAAAAATTAACACCCCTCGCTCCAATTATCAAATTGAGAATTATGTTGTTAAAAATGGGGTTTGGCCAATTCAACACAGACCTTTGATGTCTAACTCATTGAGTAACAGTTTTATTACGGTACTTAAATAAACCTAGGAGTTTTCTCTAACCTCATCATGAGAATTAAGCAGTATTCCACTCTATCTGAATGTATTACGTATTACTCAATTCACATCAAAGTGACCCCAGATGGAGTATTCTCATGAGTTCACATCAAAGTTTAGTAGTAATTAAACCCTCTAAAGGGAAATGGTTTCCATTTCCACTGTTGGAAGTAGGTTTTAAGCACTGTAATGATTTGCTGGGCTATGATGAAAACAACACTTCACGCTCGGGTTTTATGTGTGTGTGGATACGGATGCTTTTGGTAAGATAGAGAGAGAGTGTGTGTGTGTGTGTGTGTGCGTGTGCATGCGTTTGTTGAATTAATTACAATGAATATGAATGTACATTATGTTGGTTTGTGTGCACATGCAAACTTGTACTATAGATCTGAACACAGGCTTGCGTGTGCGTGTGTATGTGTGTGTGTATGTGTATGTATGTGTATGTGTGTTAACCTCTGGCAAGGCTTGGGCATCCATACTGGCATCATTATCAGAGTTCACAGCCTTTTGTTTTCTGACAAAAAACTTGTCTTTCTGAAGTTCTGGTTAGTTTGATCTTAGGCAAGCAGGTCAATTCAATTAGTGTTCTTACAGTGATTGATTCATCCATCCATCCATCCATCCATCTTCTCCTGCTTATCCGGAGTCGGGTCGCAGGGGCAGCAGCTTCAGCAAACTTCCCTTTCCCGAGCAACATCAGCAAGCTCTGACTGGGGGATCCCGAGACGTTCCC
>JAODUH010001731.1:0-12559 GCA_027564835.1 Typhlichthys subterraneus | reverse complement strand
CCCACAGACAATCCAGTTTGGACTCAACTCAATAATAGCCTATATTACGATCATAATTTCAAAGCCCCGCCCACAGGGCCTAGAGTGCCCCTGCCCCGCCCACATGTCCGACAGTGCCTCTGCACCAGAGTGCCTTTTTGCAGCTAGACCCTTTTGGAGATTTTGTGCTCTCTCTCTCTCTCTCTCTCTCTCTCTCTCTCTCTCTCTCTCTCTCGCTCTCTCCTCTCTCTCTCTCTATCTCTCTCTCTCTTGATTGGTCAGTTGACATGTTGGTGATCATCTCGATGTTGGTCTACGATTAAATCGTTTCGGTTATGAAAGTAAAAGAACAAAGTTTGACAGTTGTACATATTTTTGTTTCAGTTTTTTTTTAATTTTTTTACCAGAAATATGTGCAATACCGGAACTGTGTGGAATGACAAAAACTGCAAACTGTAATGGTAAAAAATACATTAAAGCTACATTCTCAAATTAAAATACATGTCTGTGATATAAAATGTGTCTAAACAATCAGAGACATATTATGTTATTTTATTACAAATGTGACTGTCAGATCTAAAACACCAGTTGATCTCTACATTCTGTTTTCAGTTATGAAAGTTTGTATGATATGCTAGTATATCTAATAGCTTTTATAATATGGTAAAGAAGACAATTTTATTGTACAGGTGTGAGATGTGTCACAATAGGTGTGTTATATATAGAAACTCATCAGGTTCATTTAAAGCAAAATGGTCTAAAACTACATTCCAAAATGCTGCTGCCCTTAAGGAACAGCATCAGTATATTTAGATATACATTGTAAAAAAGTGTACCTTTTTCATCGATGTACCTCTTTTTTGAGTGTGCACAACCTGTTTACAACAAAATTACATTCTCTGTTTTGCTATATTCATTTGTTATTATTAGATTATTAGATTTGTTATTATTAGACCCAAACAAGATTTACATTGGTCTGAAGTCTGAATAGATAGATGAATCTTACAGAGCAGCAGTTACAGGCAGACGACGCTCATGACAGCAATTATTTTACAGGTTAGACCAAATGCTTTACATACTTTGGCATTTGTCTATATGGCTCCACACAAAAGCAGGTCAAATGTACTCTTAGAGTGACTTGATTATTTCCTGTATGATGTAATTAATTAATGAAACACTTTGAACACAATTTCAGGTACATTGCAAATTATAAAATCAATAAAAAAGACGATGGTCATTAAATACAGCCACCAGGCAAAGCCTTCAGCACATATTAATGTGTCAAGATGATGTATTACGTCACCATCTTTGAGCGCATTTAAACTGTCTACTGGCAAACATTGTGACTTTGTCCACTAGATGGAGGTAAGAACACATGGCTCATTGTACTATTAAAATAATGGCTGGCTTTCAGG
Source organism: Typhlichthys subterraneus (assembly GCA_027564835.1). Taxonomy (NCBI): domain Eukaryota; kingdom Metazoa; phylum Chordata; class Actinopteri; order Percopsiformes; family Amblyopsidae; genus Typhlichthys; species Typhlichthys subterraneus. The sequence continues at coordinate 11,165 of JAODUH010001731.1, read as the reverse complement.
TATATTTCAGAACCTTTCAGAGCCAAGCTCAATATAAAAATGTGGATCATTTATTGAATTAAAAGTAAAACCTGCATATAGGCATACATTAAAATGTATAGGCTTCGTTTATCAGACCTTTGGCCAAAGGCCTGTGTGCCACAATCCTATCCTAAGTATTTACAGGTTGATGTTTGGTTCCTTTATAGAAGTGTAGGTACTCAAACCTCCCACATTAATTCCCAGAATGTCCCTCCCTCTCAGAATGTTTAAATTGCGTCCTGTGAAGAAGATGCAATCTACCAACCTTCTAAGAATACACTCTTACTTGACTGTTATACTGACACTTGCATGTAGGCTATTACTGAAAAAACACAGGAAAACATGATCTGACAATAAATAAACAAAACTAAATCATACTCAAATCTCGGCATTGAGTTTTGCGTGGAATTAATTACCATTGTGCTTGACACCAGAATTAAATATGAGATTTTTTGAATATTTTATTTTTTTTATCTCAGAGTGCATGCCTTTCATGAGTGGCGTGCACTCCAATACTAATGCAGTATGCAGTATAGAACATTTGGTTTTGGCTGAATTAGGTTATTACATTTTACTTTATAGGCCTGCATTTATTATTTGAACCATATTTCTATGGGGTTAACGGTAGCCCTGCGCTCATGTCATTAGGCCTATTAAGGTATTGAGAAATATGATTGCGCGTCTGTGCTCAAGTGCATGCATTATTAATTTTAACTTAATGAATGTTATAAGCGGGAGAAGATGGATGGATGGATGGAATGTTATTACATAATTTACGTTGTTTCTGTAAACCCGCCGATCCCGGGAAAGCGCCTCCTGAGCGCGGTAAAGCGCTCAATACAGTACCATAGATGACGTAGGTCTACGTTTTTTCTGTTGTGAGGAAGAGGGCGTATATTTTGAATGGCGGTTGGTTTGTCAAATAGCTAGAAAGATACATCAACGACACGCATCAAACTACACCAATCAAATGTTCAGACACCCAACTGGACAACTTTGATTGGCCAAATCGACATTTCCCGTTTCAAACGGAACCCGGCGTCTCGTTGGTTTGTTTTGGTTCTGTTTAACCTTTGGAGTCGGTTTTATTTTTATACTAAGGTGTTTGACTAGTTGCTTACTAACAGTTGTCATTTAAGGAGTGAATATTTTGGCTACAGTCAAGCTACGGTAGCTGTATTAGCTAAAGTTAACCATGAGGGGAACGTCCAAAAACAAGGTCAGTTGTGCTTATAAATACGCTCATATGAGACTTCTGGGACAATATAATGCGTACAATAGAATTTGTATGCACTAGGTGCACATATATAAACATGTATTGTCAATTAATGTGTATATATGTGCACCTAGTACGGTAGATACAAATACTGCTTCGGTACCTGTCTCAATAACAGCGTCGGGTGACGTCAGCAGGCAGCATTGTACGGTCGGTACCCATATAATTATATACTGTGTCAAGTAGTGTCAATGATGCCTGTCTCGTTGTCTCGTAACAGTAGACAAGCGTAGATGCCATTTGTGATAAATGTTTTGTAGTTTGTGCAGCCACAAGTAAAAACGTTCAACATTTGTAATGAAAATACTTTATCACACGCACACACACACACACACACACACACACACACGCTGTCAATTGCAGTTGCAAATGTTCAGATGTCATTTGAGACAAACATTTAACATTGTATTGTAATTATTTATGAATTGCCCCAATATTATTATTATTATTATTCATAATTTAAACAAAGTAAATAGGTACAGTTACAAATATTAGATGCTATTACAATACTGATGGACATCTTCCAACCATGGCAGGTGGTCTCATCTGGGAGGTTGACTGGGGCAGGCAGAGGGCATTCAGTTCGCAGACGGTGAGTCGTGCTTCATCTCTTGCTAAGCTATAGTCCGTTTAACAATGAGATACTTGTATTGATCTATTTATGTTTATAACAGTACTACACAACAAAGTTCAGCAATAGCAATATGTTCTTCCTATATAATAAGATTAGGACCAAGTGCACAGTAAATTCTGCAAGCACTAGCAGAAACGTCATAGGCCTCATGTGTTGTTATTGTTGCTGCTGCTGCAGCATGTGTTACGGTATATGTTCTGCTCTCCTAGCGTTACAACTGGGCATGCACAAAAGCCTCTGCCAAGACCCTGTGCTGAGCCAGACTACTCTCTGTACTCCACCGATTCTGAAGACCAGGTAACAGAACAGAGCAGTGTAGAGTTTTTTGTGTGAATGGATGGAGTAATACAAATAATACAGTTTTATGAATTAATTGGTAGATCTTCACCTCTGTCATTGAGTTGCTTTCTCCATAACAGTAAATATCTTCTCGTCTCTGTCCAGGTAACCACCCTTCATAAGGGTCTGGACCGTTGTGCTGCCTTGCTCAACGACTTCCTGCAGGCAGATGTGGCAGGTAGGCCATGCCCTTGCTTCATTATGCTTTACGTTGTTTGGGGAGCGGTGGGCGTTTAGCCTCGGCTAGCAGCTAGTTCTGAGTTACGAATCATGCTAACATTAGCGTGCGTGCGTGTTTGCTTCCATGAAACAAGGGCCCAAGCCCAACCAGGCCAGAGCAGCGAAGGGCACAGTCACCAAGCCCAGAGCACACAGTTCTCAGGGGAAGGAGGTGGTGAAGAAGAGGGTTGCCATGAAACCCATTTCAAAGACAGGTTGCCTTTCTAAGACTTTGGTATCCGTGTGTGTACAGTATGTACGCTGTGTGTGGGACGTGCCTGATGTCAAATTGCGTCCCTGTTCCAGCTCCGGTCCACAGAACCACCCTGCCGTCTCACACCAGGCAACGGCTGACAGCGAGCACTCGGCCCGGTCCGTTTCTCCCAGTCACCCGCCAGCATCGACCGGCCGCTCCAACCCAGTCTGGTGAGCGGCACCCTGGGGTAACAGCCAACGGTCAATCTGGTCCGTGCGGTTCCAGTTTCGGGTAGGCTTGCTTACCTTTGTCTGCTTCTACAGCTAGTCTTAATGGGGGAAAGTTGCTATACATTAAACTATATTATAACATTGAAAGACTACACTGCTTAATAACAAAGAGTGCGTTTCAGTTAGTTGGCCATTTGGCATTGTAGCCAGATAGCCAGGTAGCTATCTGATGCACACGGCCACCAATGGTCAAGAATACAGTTTTATTGTCTCTTGTGTGAAAGCAGTGAAACTGCTACGTACTGTTCTGCTCACGTCTTAGAGCACAGCCTCAGACCGGCAACGACTACGAAGGGGTCGCTCGCTTCAACTGCCGCCTGACTACCTCAACGCCCACGCTGGGCCCGGAGGAGCCCCGGTTCACCCCGGCAGGCTCCGCCCCTCCTGGCGAGCATCAGGCGCCTTCCGCTGCGGTGGGAGGAATGCCCAAGAAACGGCCCCTTCCCCGCCCCACCTCCCTCGGCTGCTCCTTGCCCGGCGCTGGCCGCGCATCTCGGGGCTTCCTGGGACACAGCTACCCACCTCTCGGTGCACGTCAAGCGGACAGGCTCCCACGGCCGACCTCCCCGCCAGGCTCGATTAGCTCCGCGCCCCCCGGCGCCCTTGGCGCCCCCTGGCCCTGCTCTGCCCACCTCTGTGAGCTGCACGCAGAAGTGGGCGGAGGGTCCAGCGCCGGGACTTCCCGATCGGAGGAGGAGGACGAGGAGGAAGAGGAGCCTGTGAGAGACACCGGCCGGCAATCCAGCCACGACCAACCGGCGCATGCGGGAGCGACATCAGCCGGCCCGGGCCATCAGCTGGAGTCCTGGCGGTCGGAGGCAACCCCTCCCAACACATGTGCTAATGTGGCTAATAGAGCTAATACAGCTAATGCAAACAATGCGCAGGCTCTGCATACACAACAGACATACTCCGCTAATATGGCTAATGAGGATAATGCAGCTAATGAGGGTAATGCTCAGACTCGTCGCGCACAACAGGCGTCCTCGGCACTGGGCGTGGCCCTGGATGACTGCACCACCGAGACGACAGAGCGCAGGGTGAAGACGCTCCAGTATCTCCTAGGGGAGCTCAAATCCTTGTTGGCGTGTGGAGGTAATCTGTCTTGCCAATGTGTCTCTCACTACGGACCTGGTTTATGGCTTTTAAAGGTGGAGTCAGGGATAACGGAGAGAGCAAAGCAAAAACACATTTTTGATTATATTGCCAATCACTTCTGATGTAAAGATTAAAATATCATGAAACTTGATAAACATACCCCCCCTTCCCCCAACAACTTCAATGTGTTCTGTTTTCCTGTTAACTTCCACCGTAAATTGATGGCGAAAAGTGTTTGAAGCTGTTGTAGTGACAGAGTGACCCATGCCCCCCTCCTCCTCCTCCTCCTCCTCCCTGTGTAGACGGCACAGCGGAGCGGGCGCTGCGTGACCTGGAGCAGACGGCCGCGCCGCTGCCAGCCACGGTGGGCGGCTGCGACGTCCAGGCGGAGATCGCTCTGGCTCTGCAGTCGCTACGCAGCCAGAACGCACAGCTCCGCAGGTGAGCCCTGTGTGCGTGTGCCAATCAGGTCATTAAACATACGGGAGTAGACCTTCATCGCCCCCTGCAGGACACTTAAAGCAACAACATAAACATACATAAATACTGAAACACACACATTGTTATACGCACACAGATATTCTTTTTGACTATTAGAGTTTTGCGGTGACAATGCAGAGGTAAGAATATCTGTCTCTGTTCGTTTTAACTAATGGGTATTTTAAACAGGAACACGTGTGTGTGTGTTGTGTGTGCGCGGGCGTATGTGTCAAGCTGATGATGTCAAGTCATTAAACGTATGTGTGTGTGTGTGTCAACCTGATGATGTGTTGATCAAGTCATTAAACGTGTGTGTGTGTGTCAACCTGATTATGTGTTGATCAAGTCATTAAATGTGTGTGTGTGTGTGTGTGTGCGTGCGTGCAGACGTGTGAGGATCCTGAACATGCAGCTACAGGAGAGAGAGAGGGCAGAGAGAGAGAGACGAGGGACTGACGGTGACTCAGAAGGTAAGCGTCGCCATGTTGCCTCCACCATGCGTAGTATGAGGAGTGCAGGTAACAAACGTTGATCCAATGATCACATCACTCATTTAATTGCCATTACTTCCTGCCTGTTCTTGTCGGGGTTGTTGCACGTGTCCTCAGCTCGCACATATGCTACTGTCTTCTGTGGAGTTTCACTGAGGTTTGAATCCAGTGCTATTTGCACATTACAGAGGCGCCACCTACTGTCTACATGGTGCATTATACCGCTACTGACTAGAATGTAGCGCTTTTTCAGTCAATCAGTAAGTGACATTTGCTCATATTGGTAAGTTCCGCTACACGCGGCCGGCAAACATTTCCAACTGCATTTTCTAGATGAATTTAGTTCGGCAGTACTTAAAGGCAGGTCATTCTCGAACGCTTGCTAAAGTCAAGCTGAAGTCAAACCGATATTCATCCGCGGTCCTCAGTAGCATCGCCCCGCACATTGAAACGCATTGTGAAGCAAAGCGTAGTGCTACGGCTTTGTTGAGGTGAGCGGTGTTCGCCACTTTGTTAACGTTGCTATTTACGGAAACCTTGGCTGTGTAGAAGTACAGTATCCGAATATTTTTTCCACAGAGAACGTTAAGCTAAAAGCTAGCGAAATGCGAGGAGATATTTGGGGAATTTGACAGCAAGCGCGTTTAACTTACATTTAGCTTGCCATAGCTGGTCATACCTTTTTTAAGTCTGAGACTCATTTTTAAACATGAACGTTTACACTCTCAAACACCTTCTCCTCCAGCGCTGACCCTGCAGGTGGAGCTTAGCGATGCCCAGTCACAGCTGCAGGAGCTCCGCGGTGCCGTGGCAGAGCTACGGCAAGCCCTGCAGGACACGCAGGGTCTGCTGCAGCACAGCGAGGCGGAGACGTCGCACTTGAAGACGGGTGAATATGGCCCCGAGCGACGCAGACGGCAACAGTGTTCATATAAGTCGTCGCTTTAAACATAGTGTGCGTGCGTGTATCTGTATTCTGTAATTTTATTGTTTTTGACAGTCTTGTATTTTTTTTGTTTTACTCCATACATTTTAACACATACCAGGACTTACTATTTAAATATTCTAGCCAATAGTTTTCGTGCATTTCACTTTGCACCCTTGCTATAAAAAAGAAAACACAAGGGGTGTCTATTGAGTGTGATGTCCACGACAAAGTGAACCAGGCAACATATTAATAGTTAATTAATAGTTTACTAACATGACGTGAGGTTCAGTTAGCTTTGCGCAGAAACATCCGGGAGTCCTTCAAAGGGCTACTTTTTACTTACGGAGTGTATTCCACAGCCTGTACTTGAGTAAGTTGAACTAGTACTTCTACCTTGTCCGGAGTGTAGATACCAGAGTGTGTACTTTTGCCACCTCTGATTTTGTGTGTGTACGTGTGTGTACGCAGAGCTGCAGGACACTACCAGCCGGCTGCTGGAGAGCCAAAGCCAGAGGGGCGAGCTGGCACTGTTGGCCCAGCAGAGGCTGGAGGAGATCCACACACTGCAGCATGTCAACAGGTCAGCTACCAGAAAGGGGAGGGTGCAGTTGCGTTTCCTGACCACATGGTGCCGCCATATTTAGAACAATTATTATTATTCTTATTATTATTATTATACTACGCAGCTTTAAGTGGCGGGTGTCTCTAGTACAAAACCAAATATTTTGTAAGCCGGTGTCTGTCAATGAAGATGATTAATAAGCGCATGTCTGTCTGTCCCTGGAATGTTCAGGACCGTTTCCGTTGTGGGGTCATGTAATGTAGGAATAGGAGCAGGGATCGATATTCCGGGTAATCGGTACCCCCGTTTACCCACCTCAAGAGCTAGTAACAATACAAGGAAAATGTGTTTTTAATTAAAGCAGTGAGATTGCATGGACATGCATAACGTGTTGCATTATCGCCATCTGCTGGACTGTCCCTTGCAGTTGTCCCTTGTGATTCCTGGCAGTGTGTGATCATTCATCCCTTTTTAATTTCTCCTCTCAGGATTCTCCAAGGCGGCGTTTCCGTGGTTTCTCCTGGGAGGATTGAAAGCTCAATGGCCCCTCCCCCTCCCCTCACCAGGCAAGTTCTCGACCAGTACCAGAGCAGGCGAGATCCATCAGACCCGGCCCCCGACCCCATCGGCCAGTACCTGAACTCCCTGACGCCGAGCAGGCATGTGCCCGCGTCTCCGCCCTGCAAAGGCCCCGCCTCTTTTGCCGACACGCGAGCCAAAGTAGCAGTGATTGACAGGCAGTGCGAGGATGGGATGCCAAACCAAGTGGAGCAAAATAATTTCGCCTTTGCACCCCTGAGAGAAACGGGGACGTCACCTTATCGCCCCGTTCTGACGTCGCAACACGGAGGCCGGTCTCCGGCAGCGTCCGCCAATAGCCAAAGCCTGGCCAACGTCTTCCAGCTCCTCAACCAATCGAAGTGCCTCATCTCCGCCCCTCACCTCGACCAATCCGGCGGTGGTCCCACGTCACAGCCGGCAGCTCGCAGACAGTTGGACATGAGGCAGGGCTTGTCGCTCGACTCCACCCTGTTCCCGTCGGAGGAGGGGTCTGCGCTGTCCGATTGGAGCGTGGCGTCGGGGTCGAGCTTCAACACGAGGGACGAGGTCGAGTTCCAGAACGGTTTGGCGGCGCTGGACGCTAGCATTGCTAGCTTGCAAAGGACTATAAAGATGGACTTGGCAAGATAACAATCAGTGTCTTTTCTCAACCTTTACCTCATTAATTAATTGTATACAAATGTATTATGTTTTTTTTTTTCTCTTTTCTTTGATTACTAATTTTGATATTGGAGTTTTTGGCAGGGTTCTTAATGGGTTATTCATTTCACCACTAGGGGCACACTTGTGTTAAATTAATGCAGAGAAATAATCCATCAAAACAAACAAAGATTAAAACCTGAAATCAGTGTTTGTTCAAATTACAGCCTTAAACTTAACTGCATTGTTTTTTAACCACCAGTGGACGAAAAGGGCCCAGAAGTTAAGAGAACACCGGTGTAATACTAAGTAAGACCTTAAAACTTGCAATTTTATACATTAAGAGAAAATTTGTTTCCCAATAAAGTTACACAACAAAAGTTAACCGTCGGAAATGTTGGTTCTCATGATTCATACTATCGTTTCACCTCACGGTTTCGCATGCTCTGCCTGCTATTGCATATAAAATACATAATATGCAAATATCCCAATGATGTATTCAAAAACAGGAGGCATAAAGGGCATAGTTAGTGCCCTGAAGGAATCCTTTTCTGGTGGATGGGATGGCTGTCAGGTTGGTAGATCGTTTACCCCTTAACAATCTAAAGCAGATAGTAGACATTCTCTGGGAATAAAGCATTCCCCAAAAGAAAAGAAAATCTATCATCCAAAAGATTTTGGCTGATGATAGGTTGTCATGGAAAATAAGGTGAATAGGCTAGACCAGAGCCATAGAAGTAACAGTTACACCAATAGAAGTTTGAAATGTCAACAGTCACACTGTTCAAAACTTATGGCAAAATATTTCCAGGAAGTGCTTTGTGGACAATTTGAATATACAGATGTATAACTACATTTTTTGGTAATTAGTAGTCAATAAATGCACCGATTTACATTTAAAATAAAATGTATAGGGTACTTTTAGTATTTAGGCTAACTGCTATGAACTATTTTGAGGCTCCACGATCCACCATTGCTGTGAAAAAACGGTCCATTGGAGTGAAAGGAAATGGCGTTATTTCCATGGCTCTTGGCTAGACTAGACCGGTGTTAAATCTTCCTATTGGTGTTTTCAGAAAAATACGTGTCCTGTATGGTGTAACGCATCATTTAGGTGGGCATGTGTGTTACAAGAATTAAGTGTAGTCTAAACTATGGGTGACGCAAAGGGTCATAGAAAACCTGCCCACACATAAGCCAATCTACCAATCATTTTTCATTTCAATTTTTAAGTTTTCATTTTATGTTCCTAATGCACAGGCTGACCTGTGCATTAAACCATAAACTGCTGCAGTAGGCAGTAGGCCTATAAATAAATATACAAACTAGTAACTTAACGTAATTCACAACAATTGTGGTCAGTATGCATTAATTTTATTAATTTACACAATTGCCCACATTTTTATTTACATTTACATTTTGTTTTAAATAGTCAAGAAAAGAAACATTCAAATTAGCTGTTAAGTGTTGCATTGTATAAAATACAGTGGCTAACATTTAAAAAAATGCATAAAATCAATTGTGAACAGCGTCAAGTTTAAAAAGTGACATTAATATCCAGTAAGCTACAGTAACTTTTATAAATCTCTGTGCAAAATTTAGCAAATCCAATGAAAACAGAAGACAATTTTGCAGTTATTGGACTCATCTATTAGGTCTAGTAAGATTAACTTTTGTTAAAGTAAATCTGTAATATCTGTACTTTAGCTAACTCCTCTCCAAATTCCCTTTAGGCAAGGTTGGGTATAAATGACTTATTGAATGTAATCCGCTACAGTTACTAATTACCAGACAAATATAATCAGTAATGCCATTTTTTGATTACCAAAATTTAACATAATCTGATTACATTCCATTACTTTTAGATTAATTCATGCCTAAACATTGTTCTTTGAAATGCAATCCAAAGCAATTTACTGCGTTGGAGCACCAAATCTTTCTATTTTTGTGACCATTTATGTTGCTCAGGATATCAGATTAAAGTAGGACTTTATTATTTATTGACATTAATGAAAGGTTAATCAGAGAACATATTGTTTTTGCATTTTTCTTCCGCAAACTACCCTTTACAATTTGAAAATAGTTGTATAAGTAATTATCTCCGTATTAAAAAAATACCTGTAATCGTAATCAACTTTTTTTGTAATCGGTTACATCCCAGCCCTGCATTTAGGATATAGAAAACCTACAGTCTGTATGGGAAGATGAGCTACTTCTATTTCTTGAATAATCATGACACCATGACACCTTGACAGCCATTCCTTTTCAGTAGTGGATGAGTGTGGAATAAGTGTTACCAGATAGAGCAGGGGTGCCCAATCATGGTCCTGGAGAGCTACTGCCCTGCATGCTTTAGATGTCTCTTAGCTCCAGCACACCTGACTCAGATGAATGGCTCATTATCAGGCTTCTGCTATGACAACCCATTCATGTGAATCAGGTGTGTTGAAGCAGGGAGACATCTAAAACATGCAGGGAAGTAGCTCTCTAGGACTAGGTTTGGGCACCCCTGGTCTAGCAGCATGGGAATATGGGTATATGGCAGGGGTAGACAATTCTGGTCCTGGAGGGCCGGTGCCCTGCATGTTTTAGATCTCTCCCTGCTCCAACACACCTGATTCAAATGAATGGGTTCGTTAGCAGGCTTCCAATGACCAATTCATTTGACTTGACCCCTGGTATATGGGGTCAAGTCTTAATCCAGGTATGTTGTTGATGTCAGTTAAGCAAGTGGTAGGTATAGGCAGATCCATGGAAATAACATGGCTTTGGGCATATGCATTGAACAAACCGAAAATCTAATTCAAATCATGCAACACAATTTAAAAAGTTATTTTAAGGTAATTGAAATGGTTTCAATGTAAATTATAGACAAATCCCACCTTAAGATAAAGTTAGCTTGCTGAATTGTAATTTTAAGAATAAATGGATTAACATTGCATTTAGCATAGTCTTGTACTATTTTGACATCTGGGGTTGTTTTAAAAAGACAGTTAAACAAAATACATAGAAAATTAATGGCAAATGAAACATTCTGTCTTAGAAAAATAGGTGTAACCATTTTTTTTCTTACTCTCTGGAGAAATAATCACATGTTGAAAACATCAATAAATGTCACACAGTTGATTGAGACCATTTTTAGGGTAATAGTCTCCATGCAATACATTACTGTATTTGAACTAATGTAGGTCTGCTATAAAACCGTGACTTTGTTTTTATCATGCAGCCCACCCCTATAGTTGCCTTTAATACAGATTTGTACACTTAAATCTCTGGCGGTTAAAGAGCCCATGTCACTCTAGATGTAATCTTGATGCAATAAGATTCAGGATTTTTGTTTGTAAAGGCTAGCAGGCTAAGGCTATGAGTGTCTAAGCATTTTGCTTATCCAAAACATGAACGTGTCTTCTGATATGGTAATGTCTATTTCT
>JAODUH010001730.1:0-12563 GCA_027564835.1 Typhlichthys subterraneus | reverse complement strand
CCAAGGAGCACACATGCTCCTAAGTTAAAACATTTAGGAGCGCAGACAAAAAAAATTAAGAGTACAGCCAAAAATATCGGAGTAAAGTCAAAATTTCTAACCAAGTATAACCGTTATGCAATTATTCACCTTTAAGTATTTTGTTTTCATTGTATGTTAATCTCTAAAGTATTGTCTGAATGGCTTGGTTTTTGACAAAGTATAGTATATTAGTTTGGAACAGGTATCCAGTGCGCGCCGCACGGGGATTTCATATCAATGCGCAACTGAGCATATTAGAGCTGCGAACACAGTGGCTAGAAGTCACTCACACAAAGTGTGCCTAAATATTTTTGAATGTTTGCACACCAAGATTTTTAGTCGCATTTGCGAGTGAAACGGTCGCACTGTAAGAGCCCTGCGAGCTGACTGCTGCGCCCGTCATTCAGTGACAAATGTATAGCTTGTCGAAATACCGGAAATTTGTTTAAACCGTTATCGAAAAAGTTTATATCACGATAGATATCGTTATTGAATTATTGTCCAGCCCTACTTGGACTTGAAAATCAGTCTTACTGTGTGAACCTTAGGGATGACACAATACTTTTTTCAGTCCTGATGCAGATACCATCACTTTGTATATCAGCCGATACCAAGTACCGATCCGATTCCAGTGTAAAATTAAGTTTTAAGTTGCAAAGTAAATGACAGCCAATCTCTATTTCAGGACTTGGATGTGTTTTAGAAACCTGCTGCTGATGGTGTGGCCTGGGTAGATTAGACATGGCTGATGCTTGACAGTAGACCTACAGGTGTAAATTAATTTAATTGGATAAGCCAACTGTCCAATTGTCACAGATACCTATCCAGCTATTTAAATCAGTATCTGAGCGATTTCCGATCTCAGTATCGTATCTGTTCCATCCTTAGTGAACAGTAAGGAAATCTGTTCCTTAAGTATTTGTGTGTATGGCAGGTACTGCACGCCATTGGTTACAAATCAACTATGTATCAGTTAAAACCATGTTCATCATTCATAAAAGGTACTTGATTAGTAACGGATGCGTTCATACTACTAGTGGCCTCAATGAAACATGAACCATAATAATATGGGGACATGCAGATCCACCTCATCCTGGCCCTTAACATGTTTCATAAATCAGATGTGCAAATGCTGTATAGGTTAGTGTGCCAGGGACAAGGAAGGGAAAGTGCTGGGGTCAAACCCTGGGCTATGCTACTCTGAACAAATGTATGCACCCTAATCATAGCGTAAATTAGACGAAGGTACCCTTTGCCAGAAGCTGACCCAGGTTTCCGCCAATCGCAGGCCGCACTAATATGGCAGGAACTGGAGGAAGATGAAGAGGGCCTCCTCCATCACGGTCCCGGCGGCCTGTTCCGCGCTGGGCTGCGAAGGCGACAAGCTGCCAGGAGAGATGAAGACGAGGAAGGCAGTTCCAGGGGTCTTACCCGCTGTCACCGGCGGCACAGAATAGCGGACTATGCAGACGATGAATGCGTGCGATACTTTGCTGTGGGCACCATGGTGGCCGTGTTGGCTTTGCTCCTCAATTTGTTTTGCCCTCTGTTGTACAAAGCTACCTGGGGCTGACGAGGAAGGGGCGGGAGCCGTGTTCAGATGCGCCTGATCATAGAAGAGTCCTTGCTATTTCGTCTACCTATTCCACTGCCGCTCGCTATTGTCCCAGTGTTATGAGCCACCACAAGCTTTAAGAAGAAGTGTGTGGATGAACGAGTAGTTTTATCACACTATATTCCACTCTGTCTTGTTGTGGGCTTATTGCATAAAGCTCGTCACGGCGTGCGGGTCTGAAGCGCAAGCTTTTTCTCTACCATGCTTTGCACATTGCACCCCAGAGCCCTTTATGTAATTTGCTCATAAACGTTTGCTCATGATAACCTGCATTGATCGTGCAGTATACACGTAATAATATGCATGTTGTAGGACAGTTATGTAGAATCACTATATTAATGCTTTATTATAACAATTCAGGCCAGCAACAAAGTTATACGAATACAACTTTTAACAACTGGCGGATTGATGCCAGGGTTATTGATGCCAGGGTTAAAGGCTTTCTTAAGAAATTATTTTAGTAGATTGAATTTAAATAGTTTTGCTTCTAATATGTAGAGGAAAATATTCTTTGAACTCGTGGACGAATAAAATGGGCTTCTCATTGCATTGTTTTCTATAATTGCATTGCTGCTGTTGGGATGTAAATGCTTAGGATTTTTTAAATAAGGTTCCTGTTTGTCGAGTTTGCACAACCTAGTATAGCAGGTGTTTGTGATTAAGTGCAAACATCCCTACAGTAATTTTGAATTCAGGTGGCAAGGCTACATTTTGTATCCAACATAATATAATTGTCAGGCCAGGGTTTTACATGGCTATGCTATGTTTTGCACAAACCACAGCAACTATGAACATCTGGTTTTATAAATATCATTACCTGTATGCTTTTAAAAGTTACACAATGAGGTATATGTGGAAAATCTTAGTTCAGCTATATATGGCTTATGAAATAGGAATTTTATTCAGAAATCAAATTTTTTTTTTTTTTTTTTTTTTTTAATAATGCTTTTTTTTTTATTATGTAAGTAAATAGTACTGGTGTGTTTGTCAAAATTATATAGATTTATTTTTAAGTATTTTAAGCCATAACCAGTTGAACCAGTTGGGCATTGTCATAATTAACTGAGAAAATAATCTCTGGCAAGTTATTTAGTTAACAGGAAAACGTGAGAAATGCCCTGGCGCATTGCAGTCAAATAAGGACAACATTAAGTAAAATGCCTTCCATCACTTAATGTATTTTAGATAATGCAATGCTAATTTATAAAAATATTATGGCAGTTCTGACGCTTTAAAAGTTGTCTAGCTTGCTCCACTATTGAAGTGCTCTTTTATTAATTGTTTACATCTACAGTACCATGTCTGTATTTTGTCAGAATGTTATCCATCATATTCTAGATCTGCTATGGTCTGTCTTATATAAGGTACATTGTTTATGATTTCCTGAATTGAATGTTTCCCAAATCAATGTCCGCTTGACAAAAGCACTATTCAGTTAGAATTAGACATTTTTTCAATGTGTATGCGAGGTTATGTACCTGTTTATTTTGGCACTAAGTTACCTGGAATAGCAATTGGTATCATGTCCTCATCTGTTAGTTCACAGCAACAGTTGAACTATTGTGCATTGTGACACATCACTTTTAAGACTCAGTTGCCTCTAGGCAGTATCTTTGCTGTGGTGTTGTGGTCTTTACAAGTGAGATGTCAGGGAAACCCCGTCACTTTCTTGCAGGGCATATGTTTGCTTTAAAGGTATTTCAAAGTTCTGTATGCCTTCATTTCAAATGTCCAGGTTTTCTATTTGAAACTGAAGTAGGGTTATTGTTAGGGATTGTAAAGATGGGTGTTTCAGAAATAGTTGGTTAGATCTTCCATTTGATGTGGGCACATAGCACATGTATGGGACAACTGGCAATGTAATTTGTGATGGGTAAATATGGTTTGTGACATCAACCAACAGCGATTCAAACCAGCACTTCTTTGATCTCTTAACTCGACAGTACATTTTCAGTTCAGCTCTCCAGTCAGTCCAAGTGAAGTTAAGATAATGATTTGTGCGCTTTTAAAGCCAATTGAATGTTTTGCATAATCTATATACAGTTATGTCTACACGTAAGTGAGTAAATGTTAGGACCTTGGGCTATTTGATTGCCAATGCTGTATGTACAGTATTGTCTGTGAAGCTACTGTTTTGTACTGTATAAAAAGACTTATCTTCACCTTGTATATTCTGAATGAAGAATCAATATTAATTTATTGTACTAAACATATTTAATGAATTTTGCTCTAATACTCCATGTCTTTGCTAATATTACCAAGGTCCCTCTCACCAAATGCTGCTCTCAGATGTACATTTTGCTGATGCGAAAATAAAATATTGACCTTTTGTCTTGCTTGTGGATTTTTCCCCAAACCCAGTTGTAACTTATCCAATAGAAATGTTTGAAAGGGCAAGCAAGAATACATGACCCAACAAATGGCATGATTCATTGATAATGCTGGTTTATTTTACAGGCCTCTAGCCAGGCACTATTTGGGACTGACCTGGATCCTGAAGAACCCCCGACGCTAACTGCAGAGGTACCCTCTGATCTCTTCGTCCACACTGGGGAGTGTGCTGCGCCTTCTTACAGTAATATGGAAGAGGTGGATTAGCTTCCAGAGCTGACGGACAGAATGTAGAGACTTACCGACTCAGCATGCTGCTGTTGTCAATACACCAACCTTCAGCTTAAGACATGTCAGTCTGTACTAAATACATGTTTATCGGCATTTCCATGGGTTTACTATGTACAGTGGAGAGCTGTATACACATTATGAAAGACCTTTGGATGCACAGACCAGTGGATTTAACTACTAAAAAGATCCATGCAGCCATACTTATGGACTCCTCTTTATTAATATTATTCCAGCCTACTTGTATAGAATTGAAAGCTCTGTATAATTGACATTCACACAAGCTTGACAGTCACAGGTTAACCATGTTCTCACCAAACCCTTCTGAGCTGAATGCAGCGAGCCTGCTTGGCTGTTCACTAATGCATCTTGTGGACTGATGTCAAGTTGAAGACCTCACCACTAACCTTGACGTTGAAGCCACCACTCGCCCATGCTAATGGTATAATCGAACAAGCTACTGTAAGTTGTGTGGTAACATGCAATGAATTTAGCAAATTTGGGAAGTAAGGGAAAGTTGTTTGTAACCCCCCCCCCAAAATGTGTGTGATAACTTGTATTTAAAGTGTTGCAAATTGATGTTAAAACTGTTTTTTTTTTTTAAATTAACAAGTGAAAAGGGCATGTGTTTTGTCTGATACAAGAGAATATTTGGCTTCTTTGCTTTTGTTTTCTGTTTTAGTGATGTTATTTAGTCCTGTGGATGCAATTGTCAAAGGCTTGATATACATAAATGTGCATGTTCATACACACAGTA
Organism: Typhlichthys subterraneus; assembly: GCA_027564835.1. Lineage (NCBI taxonomy): Eukaryota > Metazoa > Chordata > Actinopteri > Percopsiformes > Amblyopsidae > Typhlichthys > Typhlichthys subterraneus. The sequence goes on along the minus strand of JAODUH010001730.1, from coordinate 7,551 downwards.
GCCCCCTATAGTGTCAAATATGGTTCTATCCCTCCAACTATCCTGCATTTATAAATTTCTGTTGAATGTAGTGTATTGCTCCTTGCCTTTTCGTTGTATATGGGTTGTGGGGTTGTTGAGAATGCTGCTGTGAATACACAAATGGTTAATATAAATAAAACCTTTTTGAGAAGTGCTGGCATCACGGTTTTGGGGTCACAGATGTATTTCAGGTAAGTTACTTTTCAATCTCGTGTCTGTGTGTCTGTCTGACTGTCGTCGGAAATTATCTTGTTCCTTTCAATCTGAATCTTAGAAATATTGTAGGTCCTTCATACTTACTCCCGGTAGATGGCGCGTTTGTGTCCTACCTGTGTTTGTGCAGCAAGTGTTTCGCTGACGAGGAAGAGTAAATAAATGGGGTAAATACGGTAAACAAGGTTTAACAAAAAGCCGGTTGCAGATTCGTAGCTTACTGGTACTCTATTTATGCCAAAAAACATGATACATTGTGTACATATTACATTGTTTATATGGCAGATCGCGACATAGACCAAGAAGGTCAAGATGAAGAAAATCATAGTGAAACCGAAATGACAACCCACAGCAAAAATGCCAATAAGCCTGTTTGTAGAACAGGTGATACGCCAATGGCGATCCCTCGAGAATTATGCGTGAATATTAAGAAAAAGTTGTTACTTCACATTGATTTAAATAACACTATACTGGTGTCAGACGCTGTGACCGGACTGGGGACTATAGCGGCTCTGGAAAATTTCCTCACTACTGTGACATGGGGACAGATGAGCAAGCCAGGTAAACTAACACATTAAATGACTACGGTAATTGGCAGAACATTGTGTATAAGACTGGAGTCATACAACAATACATTTTAATATATCGTGAAGTGGACCAGAGATAAAGTCATGTAAATACCCTGACCCTTAATGTATATAGTTGTTAGTTTGGAGATCTTATACACTTGGTACGGTATAATTTTGCAAATTAGCGGCCGTCCATGAAACGAATGGCGTATCATATTCTCTTGTGTCAAGTGGCTTATCACATCTTCAAAATGTTTTACACTTTTATAGGTCTGAATTGTATTAGATAGGCCTACTGACACACCAAATGGCCCACTAGTTTTTCAATGTAAAACAAATGTCAATACTGATTCTTACCCCATAGGAAAGTGGGAATGGCTAAGTGACTCTCCATCCCTGTTCCCACCATGTGAGGGCGCTATCAGTTATTACTCCCAGTTTGGACGGGTGGCAGGGTTCACCTCTGCTGCAGGGCGACGTTTCCGGGGAGTCCTGGAGGAACATTTGAAGCTGCTACGGTGGCCTGAGGGCCTAAAGGCAAGGCTCTTCTCTCAGATGCAATCAGTAATGACAGATCTACTGGTGCCAAAGACGTACAGTTTACTTGTTACACACATGTTCCTCCCTCAAAGTAGATCAGACAGAAACGTCACACTAAATGGGAAAACTATAACCATTAAATTGACATGGCCAGACAGAACAACACTGCTACAGTTGTTGGGTATTGGAAAATACCACCATGGTTTCAAGGTGACAACCATGTTTGTCGCCTAGAAATGTATGTTTTTTTTTTTCCACTGGCAAAATATACTTTAATTAATTGTAGATACTTCTGTGTGTTATACTCAGGCTTGTGTGTGTGTTTAGCTCTTGTATTATCTGATTTGTGAACGGTATACTGTATGTCTGTTGAGGAGTGACATACGGCAGGTATATCGACTTATCGTGCAATATATGGACATGATCGCAATAATTGTTTAGAGGTTAATAATCTTGCCTCTTGTATGTAAATGCTTTTTGCTGAGAAAGTAATCCATGTTGTGCTGCTTCTGTGCCCTCGTCTCTAGCAGGCAGCGCTCCACATACACACACACATAAACACACAGAGCAGACAGTAAGGTGAAAGAAGGTTTTAATAGGTGGTTTTCCAGGCGACTGCATTATTCCAGTCAGACAATATATCGCATAACAAAATAATTATCGTGACAGGCCTAGGTATAAAAGACAAAGCAAGCATAACTAAGAAGTTGTCAGTTTATATTTGAGAGGGCAAGAAATTTGAGTGGCTTTTTCTACCATTCTATGCATCAGTTGTTTTTACTGTAAATGACTAAATATACTCTGAGTGTAACTAGAGTATATTTCTATATTTTTCCATTTAACTGTAGTAATTCCCATAGTATCGTATTTATACTCACGTCATCACACTTTAAATTGCTGAAATAAAACAATGCTTTTATAGTTGTGAGGTCGTACTCTGTCATCATCAAGTGATTCTCTCATTCCTAAAGCACCATGGTAAATCACTTATTTATTATAGCTAATAGTATTATTTCTAACAAAACATATTTATTGTATATGCTTATGCAAGCTATTAACCACATCTAAGTCTAAAATGATTGAGAACTGTCCTTGCTGTTCTTGGCACACTGCTGAAGTATTTTCCATTCTTTAGTATTAAGATTTTGCTCAGTCCAGTCTCATCCACTACCCTGAAAAGCATGGCATCGTATAGCATTGTTGGTCCTGTCATCTGCAGGCTGAGAAGTCTCTGTCCGTGCGAGGAGAAGATAGCCGTTTGTACCACTGGATCCTGCCCTCTTTCTTCCAGCTGCTCAAGGACCTGGTGGGCGAAGGCAGGGATTTTGCCATCCTCTTCCGCACGTTTGGGACAGACCTGCCTCGCGTGTTGTCTGCTGTCTCCATGGCGCTGGTCCAGGGAGGACATCCCATGTTCCCTGACCTGCCCGACCTCAAGGTACAGCCAATGTGTACTGTACCTCCATGTACAACATGAAACTGTATAGAGGTGAAACGCTGTTGGCTCACGTTGTGGACAGCTGTTGGTTTCACATGAACCACTTACCACTTGCTGACTGTAGGTGTTAACACCTAATTCATTGTAGTATGTTTCGTAAAGTATTTTTAAGGTTCAATGAACAGTTGGTAGCTGGTGAACCAAGGTCAGGCCACTAACTCGGTGCTTGGCTAAAGTCCTGTATTATTAGCTCCTTAAATTTTCTAAGTAGACGGGTTTGGGTCAGTTGCCAATTATTGAGTGTCACCTTGCATGGTATATGAACAATAATGTGTTCTGCCCTAGCATGGTGTCTTTGCCTTTTCATTGTTGTCCGCTTGTGATAAATGTGTGTTGTGTTGGAAAAGGGTGTCACATTTTTGGTCGACTGGATAGATGTTCTCTTTGGGCAGCATGAAGGCTGGGTTATGCCTCCCTAGGGGCCACGAACCACATGCTGAGAGAAGGCTTTAGTATGTGTACCTGCTGGCTCACTGGGATGCAACACATTGATTTCTAGAGGAGTGCTTCTGTGTGTGTTGGGGGTTAGCTGATGTCTTTTTCAAACCACTGAAGGCTACTGAAGGGTTTGTTGTTTGAAATGGTCCATTCTGTTGCTATCAAAACAAGCCAGCACACACCTACATTATGTGTCATTACACAGCCATCTTTAAACATAAGCTGATACTGTATAACATGCCGTATAGGTTTGTCTCTCTCTTCATCACTAACGCGTTACTGTACAGCGGAGTGTCTTCATTCTGAGACGAGAGCAGGCTATTCCCACTTCAGTCCTTTGCTATTACTCCTCCAGTTAAGCATCAACATGACTCCGGGTAAGATCCGCTGCAACAAGAAGGGCATTGTTCTGAGCCGCGCTGAGGAGCAGGTGTCGTCCAGAGACGGGGAACGAGGCCTATACCGTTACCTGAGCTCGGCCCAGGGCCTGGGGGGCTTCCAGGACCACTTTGACTGGTACGTACAGTATTCAGGAAGGCTACAGACGAACATGCTTCTCTCTCTTCCTCTCACCCTCTCTCTTTGTCTGTAGGTGGGCTCTGAACACTTACTCCATAAAGGGGGGGAAGCCCCTGTGGGTGGACCCATTCGACTTACAGGTTCAGCACATCTTTGTCGACGACAACATCAGGGAGAATGACAAGGACACCATCGTCCATCCCATGGTAACATTTTCTCTCATGCATGTCTAATGTGCCTGATGTGCTGTAATGCAATATAAGCTTGATGCTTACATCGTCAGTAACATGGAGTGTAGATTTGCTTTGTAGTTTAAAGTTAGTTTTAAACTATCTTGGGTGTAACACTTTATTTGATCCAATGCGATCATAGTTTTGACAGTTTCAATGACACAGCTGGCCATAGCCAGGTTTTGATACAAGCACGCCACAGCTGGAGCCCAGAGACCTAGTGATCAAGACTCCCTCCTCTCTGGTTTCTGCTGTTCTTTACAGATTTTCTTGGGCCCAGATAGCACAGAGACCCGACCGGCCTGCACGTCTGAACTCTACGACATCAGCCTGGTCCAGACCGACCTGCTCAGGGCCATTTCCGACCCAAGCTACTTCACCCAGCGCATACGGCTTTGTGAGGAGAACTACGACAGAAACCTCCAGCACGGGGCCGGCTAGACACAACGTCCCCAAAATTGAACCATGACATTATATTGCCATTGAAAGAATGAAGATTATTTTAGGTTATAAGCTGGGCTTGATAACCATCGATAACCACCACCAAAAAATATTTAAAATCGTTTTTTTTTTTTTCGGACTATGAAGTTACTAAAGAGTTCATGGAGTTACTGTATAAGATTAGTGTTTACATTTAGAGAGGTCATAGCATAATGCTTATGTCAGGTGGGTTCTGTTTGCTATTACTGTACAGTTAGTAGCAATTATTCTTGATTAAGCGCCAGAGCAGCTATAGACACTTGCATTGCTGTATACAGAGAGTAGCAATTCTCAGGGTCTGTAGCAGAATACAATCCAACAGTGTAGACCTTTGTGGAAACAAAGGAATATAATGACAAGGAATAACGTTATCACTGTGTGTTTTATCTATGTGTAGAAACGTGATAGACAGATTGCCAGGTTTGTAAATGTAGCAACGCCTAATATGCACCAAAATGGCGATGACAGTTGACTCAAATCCACAAATTGACAAAGCCTATTGTGCTAGTACATGGAGCTGCGTGCAACCTCAGCTGATCTTTCAGTCCATTTCCAATATTCTTTTAACTCTGTTGCCGTCTAGCTGCATCTAAATGTCTTTTTTTTTCTCAATACTAGAAGTTGTCTCGCAAATACTGTGAAATACTTTCCTGAGGTGAGGTGTGGTAACGACTCCAGCAAATCAAATGAGTCAATTAGGAAAAATCCTGAAAACTTCTCCATCGGCCAGCTGTGCACTTTCATGTTCTTTCATGTTCTAACAGTCGAGAAATACATGCCAGATGATGATAATTATCAGTTTCACTACAGTGAACATGCAAACTCAAAACAAAATCTACTAAGAATGACCAATTGAACACATGGGGAAAATCTGTCATTTATTATCTATGGGTGTATTACTTAAAAGTGAAAGTTTGCTAATTTTTTTGTTATGACAGCCAGTAATAACAACCTATGCAAAATTTGAACTTACACAGGGTATATATCACTAGAGCAATTTCATGGATGGTAGGTTAAACAAAGGCACAAGTAATACACTTTAGAAAGCAGTGACGCATAATTTGGCTGAACAAGGTTTCAGGGTCGGCTTTCTTTTTTACTTTTTTCACAGAATATTACATCTTTGATTCATTATTTGAAGGCATTTAGCAGAATGTACTTAACTTTGAAGATGGATTCAAATGTATCTATATTTTAGGAAAGACTCAAATGACTAGAAAAGTTCAAACAAAGGTTACAATGGTAAAAACTTTAAAAAGGTGTATAAAAAATAAAACTATATCTTCCAGATTCTTGAATGTTACTGTACAATATATTTTTATTGTCCACCAAATAATAAACCTTAACAAGTATAAATGATGAATGACGTGATGTTTTAATAACCTGTGATTAAGCAAAATTAATTAAAGGTGTTAAGAACCATTGTATTGTACAGCTCTCAATGGTGGTGTGTGCCTTTTACTGATTCATGTCATAATGATAAATGGAAGAACATATGGTGGCAATCATGCATGTTTGATGGTTTTTTGTAGATGCAATTATTGTAGATAATGGATAAGATGATAGCCTTGTAGTTACGCTAACATATATGTTACTTGTTTATGTTAGGTAAGTTATTTAGACATTTTCTTTAAATGCTGTAGTTATTGCTTTAGTTATTTTGTTACTTAGTTGTTAATTTGTGTCTGGAACACCGCCTACTTCTCTCTCTCTATTCTCTCAAATAATTTTTGTCAATGCCATTTACAGCACTGCATAGCACTAAGGAAAAACATACAAGTGGATGTTTTTGACATTACAAAACCAAATTTAAAGACTTGTGGAGGGTAACTAGCGTGGTTTGAACGCTGCTGCTGCCATACCTACCATACGATGTTCAAAATTGTCAATTGTGTCTAGCCACACGGGGGCAGCCGGACCTTTTTCAACAAATCAGCATCCTTGTGCAGGTGAGAGGATTTATTTGACATGGTTATGCTACTGCCGGGTAAAACCCCTATTTGCCTTTCAAAATATAAGCCTACTGCAAAAAAAGAACCTTGACAAAATTGTGTATATTACGAGAAGGGATTATTAGGCACTAATTACGTTGTTTCTAATCAGGCAGTCGTAGTAGAATCGCACCATTATCACACGCAGTTGGTTTGAGTGCGCTTTAGCGCACCGGAACCCTTTTCGGTGAGGGGAGGAGGAAAGAATAGCGCCAGAGGAAGGATAAAGCTGCTAAGTATTGGCTTGGCTGGACTCACAGTCAGTCACTGGCGGTACAGTATCTACAAGAACAATATTTTCACTGCTGTAGCTTATAATCTACGCACTCTTAGCGTGCCAGTCCCTGTCAACACATTGTAGTTGGATGTGCGCTGTCAAATCAACCGGTCCACTTCGTGCCTTTGTTATCCAACACCAAGGTAACGTTTGTTTGTTTGTTTTTTAACTTTAAAAATGTTTTTATCATTAATATATTTTCATTTACTGTTTGTAAAGCTATACGCATGTGATTGTAGTTATAATTTAACGTGGTTACAGACGCACCCGTTTTGGCAGGATTACTCTTTTATAAAGGCCGTTTTGATTACTTTTGATGCTAGGGAGCAAAATGCACAATTCTCGTGTGTCCAAATTCTTGACCGCATCATGGCACGGTCCTCGTGTCGTGCTCAGGCGTTGCACAGAAGCATCAAGTTTGCGCGCTAGTGGAAGTAGATGCATGCATGCATTTATATTTTGTACTAGCTTTACACCTGTATTATTTGCAGTGCGTTTGCTTACATCACTATTCAGTTTGGAGGTTGGAGGGCTAAATCCACACAGATGTTCTGTGAAATGCATCATAACCGGGTTTATTTCTTGGCATGGTCGGAGACAGACAGATGATTCTGCAAATGCCAGTTATTTGTTATTATTCCTTTTTATTTGAAGATGCAACTTTTTCCCTTTACAACGGTGCAACCATCCATCTCTCCAAACCAAGCCACCCCCGGCCCCCCCCCCCCTCTCTCTCTCTCTCTCTCTCTCACGATCGTTTCAGTAGTTGCAAGTG
>JAODUH010001729.1:0-12563 GCA_027564835.1 Typhlichthys subterraneus | reverse complement strand
TTAGCAGGTCAGTTTTTTCATGGTAAAGAGAATGGAATATAGGCCTATGTTGCATTTGACTTTCACTTTCAATTTATAATATAGCATTTTTTCTAAGATAATAATTATAATTCTGCAATAATGTTAATAGTTGATTATATTGCTATACATTATAAACAATAAAATAACTCTTTAAATGAAAGCTGTTAATTTCTCCAACCCACCCTGCAATCGGCGATCGGTATCGACCGATTATGGTTCCAGTTATCGGTGATCGGTGATCGGCCCTAAAAACCTTAATCGGAGCATCCCTAGTATGTATGTAGGCATTAATGTGAACATGAATCCATTCAGAGGTCTCCTATTTGACCATGGTGCAACAGGAGACTGCAGGCCAAGTCAGTAGGTACCAAGCAATACAAATGTGGTTAGATACTCCAGAGATAGAGGGAGGTACAGATACGTTGCCCAGCCCTATTCTCTCATTTGTATGGAGCCCTTCATCTCCTTATTAGGATCTGAAAGGACACTAATCTTCATTGTAATTTCACTGTGAGAATCAGTCTGTAAAGCCTAGGAAATATTTTGAATGTGGCCAGTAGCAACTAAACTTACCAATCAGTTGATAGCTTCGCGGGCGTGGTTTAGGTTTGCCGACAGCGAAAAAGACCACATGGTTCATCCAGTCAACTGCCAAGTGTTTGAAAGTACCTGCCCTTCACAAACAGTTTCAATGGACGGCTCCCGAGATGGAGTTTCATTCATCTGGCATGTCAGGTTAAAAGGACACTGCAGGGGCTCTGTGTAGTTTGGTGTCAGTGTCAGAATATTACGAAAAGAGACTAGCTCAAAGCCACTCATTTAAGTACAGGGCCAAGCATTGGCTAACGTGTCAATGCTGCAATGGAGTGTTTCATTGAAGTCAATGCAATTTTTTTCTTTCTCAGCCACTAATGATTTGCTGTCATGATGAGCTCAATGTGTTTTGATAAATAGCAGCTGAAAACCAACAGCAAGCACAGGACTAATGTTTGGCCCTGCCATGGGCATGGCTGCTAGTGTCAGTCTGAAGAAACTGCACATTTATAGCCTAGAGATAGAAATCATGGCATGACATAAAATGTGTGTCACTTCATAGCCCAAACTAAATTGGCCAAAGGTAAATAAAAAGAATAAATGCATGCGTGTCCCTCCATGCAGGGAAAAGCAATTTCTGGCAGGTCGGCTTAAGCTCTCAAACTATGAAACAATTAAAAAAGGTCAGATGTTGAAAAATGAAGAAGTCACTTTCAGACAGGCTGTCGTGACCCAATAAAGAGGTGGAGAGCACTGTTTAACTCTACTGGCAGTTTGCTACTGCACTGTGATACCACAACAAATGTACGGGCACAAGCAAGCAAAGATTTGAGTACCACTTTTGACTCCCACCTAGTGCTTTAGGTCTATCACGATAAAAGATACCAGAGCTGCTTTACCGTATATATAACATAGTTTGGATGTTGTGAGCTGCATTGAGTGGTCTTGAGTTAGACACCTAACAACCTTCTTAAACGTGACTACAGTAATATCTGCACGTAACCTCACAGATGTGGGGCTCTGTTCTGATGATAAATCAATATGAATGAGCTGCATAGGGAATGAAGCAGTCCTGAATAGCAAGACGTGCAGCTCATTTAAAACCGATGGAGATGCCCGTAGACTTTCTGGCGGTCATAGTACAGCTAACCCATTAGTGGTGCATCCATCTGTAGTCGGCATGGATGGACAAGCAAGTTTCCAGTTTCTATAGTCTGTTAAAGGCAAACACCTCAATTTGTGTCGAGAAGTAGAGAAGAGTAGCAGAGATCTGTTTCAAACCGTAGTGAAGAGAGGACAACATGTGGGGTTCGGGCAGCACTGGAATGCAATTGAGAAGTGGAAAAGTGCAAAACAACAAACAGACTAAAACAAATATATGTTTTGGATGGAAATTGAAAGGAGGAGTATAAGTGTACAGTATAGTTTGTCATCAGTACCCCCTCTACGTGAATGGAGGGGAGGCCGAATGTCCTACAAGCCTGTAACACAACAAGCTGACTCATACCACAGCACGGTAGCCCCCCACGGTAAACCCCCAAGACTATAGGACATGCGCACCCATAGATTATAACCTTGGACCACTGTAAACATCTTCAATGGAAAAGTTACAAGTAGTGGGTGGAATAGGCGGACAAAGTATACATTTGTGACTGGAGCCGGGCCTGTGTCCAACCTGTCTGACCAGTTTAGTTGCCACAAGGCAGCCCCGAAGGGACCGGGAGGAGTTGTGTTCCTCCATAACACACAGCTTTTATACACCGTCAGCACCGTCATCACAACATGCAGCACATCTTGGCAGATACAGTAGCAATGAGATGTTAAGTGGAAGGAACTCATTATGAGCTGCAGAACTTATGGAAATGAATGTCAGTGTCAAGGTGAACGCAAATGCACGCATAATGAAGCACACGGGCATTCACAGCTTCATGCCGCGTTACCAATTAACGCCAACTCCGCTGAGAAGCCCATTGCCATCTCCTTAACCAATGCGACACGTCTCCATAAACAGTAAGTACAGCAAAGATTAGGTCTCAAAACAAGCGTGATGTTTTAATTTGATGAATGCATCACCCATACTGTGGTTGTAGCCTGTTGTATTAAAGAGGTTTGTACGGGCCAGCTCTGTGCAACTATTTAAATGTTATAGGCAGGGCTGCTGCTAGAATAATAAGAACATGAATGGAAAGACCATGCATGTAGCCCTTCCTTGGTTAAATCCCTTCCTCAGTTAAACAGGAGGATCTGTAGACAAAGGCAACAGCAGTTCATGAAATATGAATGAATTCTCTAATTGGTTTATTCTTTGTGTTATTTAAAGTCCGGGGAATTTGGAAGATGTAGCCAAACTGTTAAATAATATATTCATTCACAAATACTCAGAGCAGACTGTATCAAGAAACCCCTTAAGGTTGAGCCTGGTTAAGAAATCCCCATTTTAAGAAAATTAAATGAGCATTTTGTAATTATTTAAACAGTTTAAAGTTAAATAATGATTAAACTAACTTAATATTTTCCAGTTCTGTTTAACCGGGTAATAACATTGCATGTTTTTAAACTCTGATGAAGTCACAGCCAGGGTCACGTGTGTCCAAAACTGCAACGTAAAATGTATATTACATGTACATTACAATTATGTATTATGTATAATATGATATTATGTCTAGTAGGTCTATAGGGAGCACACAGCACCTAGGTGAGCAGCCAGTTTGCTGCAGTAAAGCAGCAACACATACAGCTTCATTGGCTTGTGTATTATACAAGCCAACCAGACATGGACGTTCAGGCTGTTAAAAGCTCATATTGTCCTTTATTACTTAGTCTTTTTACATGTTACTTTCTGTCCGCTTAACCACTTTTCTTGATTCTTTTTGAAAAAAAGAGTAAAGTAAATGCTGGTCAGAGGGCCGATAGTTTGACAATGGAATGACCCGTTCATTCAATGACAGCTCAGTGAACACATTCAAACTAGCGTGATGTGTGAGAAGTGGACAGCGACAGATAGACGATACTATGAGAGGTTAGTGTTCTGGGCAGGGAGCAAAACTATACTTTATTCTATATAATTATATAAATATAATAAATGGTGAGCAGCGCTTACAAAAAAAGATCAAGCTGCCTGTAAGAAGTGGATATTGTTAGAAGAGAACTGCGTCGTAGAGTGCAGATGGGCAAAGGAAAAAAAAGAAAAAAGCCTGCTCAGTACACGCATTTAGCAACATTAGGTCAAAGACGGTGTACAACATGACGAGTCTTCCCCCACAGAGAGATGGAGGGAGGAGGCCAGGGTGGGATGGAGATGGGAGGAGGTGAGGGGAGGTATGCAAAGAAGGCAGCAAAAAAACGCAGAAGAAAAAAAAAAAACACCCGGCGTGCTGACTCACTGCAATCATCCAGCTGGGCCGAGCTTAGCAGCAGCTTGGCTCAGGCCTTCCTTTTCATCCACTTGGATGTGCAAAGACCAGCGGAGGTTCAGAGAACGGCGAAATAAAACGGGCTTATGGAATGGAACAGCTTCTATTTATTTTTTCTCCCGTCTTTGAACATACATTTTTTTTCTGTCCTTTGAACATCACAGTGCAGGAGAGAATGATGCAATCTGGAAAGGCCAATAAATCGTTTGAAGAATGTGTTCTTCACAGTGATACTAAGGGGACCGGACAAAGGAAGAGAGATTTGAACACCACAAACAACAGCATTCCCCCATATTATTGGGCTCAATACAATATTGCTATTGTGGAATGAGAGTATCACCTGGTATTTTGATTGTTGTACAGTACCTTAAATGTTGTCTTGCTGTGCTTGCTGGTCTAAAACAAATCAAACAATGGCTCTGTCAACTTAATCACGCCCATGTTACTAAAAATAAAACATTTTCCCATTATATAGCTAATGCTGAATGGCAAAATCGTCATCGGGATAGGCACATGATTGGGTTGGGTGGTCGACACCCATCTGAAAGGTCATAAGTTCAATTCCCAGCATTCCTGTATCTTGTCCCTATAATACTTGGAATTGTAATCCGAAAGCTAAATTACATAATTCAAGATACTGTATTTCATAGAAAATACTGTCGTGTTAGTATAAAATACTATGTGTCAATGATCTCATAGGCCGTGAAACGGTAACACTCAATGCCTACCCCATAATTTGATGTCCAAGACTGCAGTGGCTGCTGCATGAGCCAATAGAGGCTGAATTCACTTCCTTTAAGGCAAAAGCAAACAATGACATCTTCGCTGAGATTGTACTGGTGTATTTCACGGTCGAATACTGTATTCTTCTTGAGTTATTCCAATGAAAGATACATAAGAGCACGTGGAACACAACAGTCACGCTGTCTTTACACTGCATGGGGAATAAACCCAGGGCTGTAGTACATTACAACACTGCTCTGACTACAAAGTATCAGGTAAACCCTATATAGTAAACAGAGCTGTGTTCACATAAAATGCTTGTAAATACGCAACACAGGTCTTGGTATTCCAACCTGTACTTGGGATAGCTCCACATTTCTCTGATCATTTTGTGTGTGTGCGTGCGTGTGTGCGTGTGCGTGTGTGCACGTGCCTGCCTGGTCACTGTAGCACAGCAGGCAGAGGAGTAGACCTGATTCACTCAGCTACAAAAACATGGCGATCGAGCCTGAACCTTCCCGAGGGCCAACAACAGCAATGTCAGCGAAGGATACAATGACACACACACACGCACGCACGCACGCACAAAATACCTGTTGCCGTGCTTCATTGAGAATATCAAATCGACCCCATGCATGCCACACATTATATTATCTTCCCTTAGTGTTTAATCTGAACACAACAGCCAAGATGGCCGACTAATAACATTCCTCATGGCATTTGACTTGGAACAATCACCAACTGGTTTGTAAGGCATCGCGATGGCATCAACAACAATTGGTCTTATTTACTAGTAAGCTAAAGTAATGACCGCATGCGATAACACACAAATCACACACGGGCTGCATCACAGGGAGCCTAGCACTTCCTCATTTGCATTGCAAATCGCTGTCGGCAGCACGATAGCCTGTGAAATCCCAGCAGCATCACCCGTAAGCATCGCAGCAGCACACAAACATATTTATAGACACACACGCACGTAAACACAGCCACTCAAGCGCCAATATACAGTGCATGCCCCACAAAAGGCAGTTGTGATATATTATGTCGTTTGGTACAATTACATTTGCTTGACCCCTTCATGGGTACAAATGCACTTTACATTTAATAGGAGACAGGAGTCTGGCACAAGACACGATGCAACGGCAGTGTGGTAGTTGCTACTACTGGAAGGGGGGCATGCATCAGGTGATGAAAGCGGGGTGAAGGGGTGGGAGGGGTGGGTGTGTCGTTAAGTCTGGCTGGCTGGTGCCTGCGTTCGGCACAGCCGTGTGTGTCTCCAAATGCTAACAGCGAAGTTCTCCTCTGTGACAGCTCCCCCCGCCAAGCCTGACACGCTGTGTGGCCTGCAGGAAGAGTGTTTGTAGATGCAAAATGCTAAAAATGTACCTGGACACGCAATACAGCTCCATATGGGGGAAGACATTGTTGTTCTCATTGATATTCACGCAGGCACCGATATAACAAGCCCGGGCCTCGGTTAGAAAGGGAGCCACAAACACGATCAAAGAAGAGGCAAGCACATAACAAGCCAGCGTCGTATAGCTATCAAAGCAGAGGCTTCGCAGACAGCTACGGCAAAGCTATGACAGCAGTAGACAGGCAGGTTCATCAAACTCACACTGTGTGACAGTGCTATAACAAGGACACATCTGTTTCTCAGATATTGTGCTTCAACCGCAGGAAACCATTCTAGTTCAGAGGTTTGTGTGGTGTACCCACTGCTGAAACATCATGGGTTTGATCCCTGACATCATCATACCTGTAATTCCTTCTTCATAAGATGCATAAGCCCTATAAAAGCATATGTTATACAGCCTGATTGTTATTACCTAGAAGCTAAAGCTGCTACAAAACAGTGACAGACTTGTCTGAAATAGTTCTTAATGGGTGCTTCCAGAATATGGCTAAAGGTGAGGCCAATAATATACGTCGCCATGTCTAGGCATGCATCTGAAAACAAGGAGTGTTGGTGAAGATAATTTATAAAGACAGTGTTTTTATATCTTACAGTCGATATTGTTCTTTTACAGCTCTGTTGTAGACATTGATATATTGTAAACTTTGGTGGGGTGCCAGAAGATCTCTTTTGTAATGTTACTGCTTACAACTAATACATGTGTTGTAGGCCTACATTATGTTGACGTCTGGGTGTGTGCTGGGTGGGAGTGTATACAGCATATATAATCTTTGGTATTGCATAAGCAGTGGTGATTGTGTATTGTGTGAACATCGTGCAACAAAATGTGCTAACAGGATGGCAGATAAAGCCTGTGAAACACGTTGATATATGACACTCCCCAATGACTGAAGCCATCTTTAAAGCGTGTTTAAGAAGGAAACACTGACAGTCGGAGCCTTGCAGCCACATGACCGCATGTTGACAGAACGTGAAAGAGCCAGCGGGCTCAAAACGGCGCTACAACTTGCGCCCGAGCAATTTCAGGCTCAATGTTTGTAGCCTATAGCATATAGACTATCCAAAAGCATACTGTAGGTTAACATCCTAAACACTTTCCACTTGGAATGAAATATTATAGCCTATACGCATAGGACACAATATAAGGAATAGCGTATAACATGGTCAATAGACATTGTAGCAGTTTTACAAATCCCCATTCACCGCAGCAGCAGAATACAAATGTACAACCACTATAGCCTATTAGGTTATTAATTTACCTTTAAAGCGTCGTGTTGTCTGCGTTGACTGTGACGTGTATGGTAATAATATCGGAACTGTCCAAGCCAACAGTCAACAATTAATTCGTTTAGGACGACTTGCATAGGCAAGTCTCACACTCTCAAACATAAATAACATGAATAGCATACCCGCTCGTCAGACAGTCAACCAGGTAAGAAACATTGAGATCGCACCAGTAAATCAATCCGATAGCGTCCCCGTCGATATTCCCTGGCAGGAGAGATTCGTATGAGGGATATGGGAGTGCGTCTGTATCGCCGGGGGAAAGCGTTGGCTGAGTGAAAGAAGGAGGAGAATCGAAAGAGGGAGTGGACCACCGTCAGCTGCAATAGGAGAGAATAGTTCGAGGGGTCAGGCAGAGGAAAACGCAGATCCTAATCGTCTCGTGTACTGTATAGTGGAAATTGGAATATTTTATAATTCAAATCTTTAATTTTATCACAAGTTTCACAACGTTCCATGGCTGCCTCCCTTTGCATATAGTGATACGATCTGTTGACACAAAGACACGCCTTAAAACTTGTCTGAAATATTAGAAAGAATGCATCTAAATCGCAATTTGAATAGGGATACATGATTTAATCAGTGACAAACAATTCAAAGGTGTGAATGATTTGATTAATCGCTGTCAGTTCCATAGATCTACCTACATTTACCATGTTCACGCTTGGTTAGTGCTCTCCTAAACTGACCTATAGGCCTACATTTTATCATCATGCCATGATGTCACTAGATATAGTTTTGTTTATAACCCAATGCATTCAAATCTTCACAGCAAAGCAGCTTGACTAATTCCAACTTCTGTTGTTAAATTCAAAAGAATGTCCATGTTGGTGACAAAATATTTCATAATTTAGCAAAAGCTTTAATATTTAACTTTAAATAATGTACTCATTATTAAAACACTCACTTTGAAGCCTTTTAATTCACAGGGGAATTGTTTTAGTTGCAAGCTGACAAATCAATCATAAATACTTCAAAGTCGCTCTTAAATAATAGAGCATCCCTGTCTCTTGCAGCAGACAATACAATGTAGCAGTTTTTCAAAAGCATGTGAATACTGAATAATAAATACAGAAAAAGGCAATTTGCCCCCCAACCTCTGGAAAAAATGAGGACTTACAAACACATAGCCTACAAATAGGCAATTTAGCATATATGCTTTTACCCAAATTTACAATGAGTAGAAACTACAAGGAGCATATTGGGAGCATTTTGCTGAAGGATGCTGCAAATGGGCGAACTGAGGCTCGAACCCATGTCTTTCTGGCTGGGAGTCATAGACACAAGACTAGCCTGCCCCCAAACACTTCAACATTGTAGGGTATAGACCACAAGGCTAGCCTGCCCTTAAACACTTCAACGTTGTAGGGTATAGACCACAAGTCTAGCCTGCCCTTAAACACATTGCAGGGTATAGCTGCCAGTTTAATCAATTGTCTTGTAAAACCCAATCATCACATATGGCCGGTTTCACAGACATGGATTAAAACTAGTCTAAGACCTTTATTGAAAGAAGTTCTTAATCTAGGACAAGGCTTAATCCATGTCCGTGAAACCGGCCATTAATGTTTACATTGTGCTGTGGCGGTTAGATAGATAATTTAGCTGCCGGCAATGTCCAACACAACAGCCTTGGTGTGCAGGGTGGGGTGGGTGTGCGGGGGGCGTGCATGGGGGGACCTCCAGACGTTGGCCCCACATCGCCCTGGGAGCATGGTTCCTGTAACACCCGGTTTACATCCGCATGGGCTGGCAGTCATGTGCGTATACACTGCAGCCAGCAGAACTGCTGAAATCACATAAAGCCTGATTAGACTTCGTCCTCCCCATTGGTGTAATGCATCTCCTTCACCACAGCACCAGGGCAGGCCAAGAGCCAAGAGCTTCACAAACACTACATCTGATAGATAATCTATGGGAGGTCTTTCAGAGGGCCTTTTAGAATGCAAGTGCCACTTGCTATTAGGTATGAAGGCGGAGAAACAACCACGCTAACTTCATTCGTACGTGTGTGCTGTTTTGCTTTAGAATATTAAAACATGGTTGCATAACATCATGATTAGATGTAATTAGACAGAAGTTTTAACTGACGTAGTTGCGCCGAACAATTACAGTAGAGTTGTGCTCGACACACAGTAAAGGCAGTTATGCCTTCCTGCTATTTTCCAAGCTGCTGCCATTTAGAGGGAGCTCATCTGTTAATGCAACAGTCCCACCCCAAATCATTTCCCTCTCTGCGTGTCAAAGCCTGGTGTGAAATGATAAAGCTAGGCCCCCGCCAAGTGATTTACAGTGGGGTCTTTTTTTAAAGACTCGGCGGAGAGCTCCAGCTTCCTGTCTCTTCCCCGTCTGATCGACATTGCTCTGGACTCCCGCTCCTATCTTTGGGCCCGGATGTAGCTATTTTCCTCTCTTCATTTGTTCCACCACTGGCTTCTCCTGTGGCAGTATGATACCACAGGAGAATCAACTTTAAGTGGATATGACCTACAGGTCAAAGCCAAAGGGACAACATTCATTAAAGGGCCCCTGTTGTATAATTCAAGTCTTTCCAATTGTGAGGGATGTTGTGTTGTCAGAAGTGACCTGAAAGGACAGGACTTATTTGGAAATCTGTTTATCATGTAATTTAGACAAAAGTCCTCTCTGAAAATCTGAAAATCACTGTGTTAAACAAGCCAGTCAGATGTTGCAATATATTGGCCTCCCAGAATCCCAAATGTACACCCCTGCTCCTAACTCTATTTGTAAGGGTGAGGGGTAGAGAACACATGGGCCTATATGAGCTCTGGGGGGAGGGAAGATAGGACTGCAAGCCACTCATAAAGTGTGGCCAGGACATAGACATTATAAGGACCTGTGCTATTTGAGATTCAAACCAAAACTATTTTTGTTGTTGTTGTTGTTGTAATGTTGACTTCAACTAAAGGGTCATTTCAATCACAATGTATGCCTTTAACAAAGAAAATGCACCCGTACTGTATTTATGTGCATTCCCCATAATGTATCATGTATACTGTACATTACTATAATATAGTCATGTGGTGGACAATATTCAACAGACTAGTATTGTCACCAAGCTTAAGTCCAATCACAATGTGACCTTTACCATACAGAATGCACCAATACTGTATATTTAAATGAATTCCCCATATGTTTCACTTATCTATAAATACAGTATGCAGTAATACAGTAATACAATGTGATGGACAATATTCAACAGACTAGTATTGTTGGCCATGCCCCAGAGCACACTGCTCTACCAGATAAAGTATTTGGGTATATGGGTATTTGTGCCTTCTCTTGCATCTGTAGCCTAACGTATGGAGCCAGGGCTGTCAGGGGGGGGGAGGTCACCGTGCATGCGTGACCGGACGGACGGACTGCCTTCTGTCTGCGCACACGGCAGCACAGCTCCTTCGCATGCAGCTGTGCAGGAAATCAGCCGTGGCGCGGTGAACTTAAGGCGGCCGCATGAGACCGCACACATCTGGCACACACACAATAATAACAACAGAACAGCCCACTGCGTCCAGAATGTTCTGGATGTGTTCCCCCCCACCAATTTGGTTTCACCTAGTAAATAGCGGATAGATCGCATTCTCAGAAAGATAAAATGCGTATGGGGATTTCATGATACTGTATCGTGACATTGTTCTGTATCTGAGAAATCCATTGATTTTCTCTGGAACATGTCTGCATTTTAGTGCTTGCAATGTATGATTACAACATTAAGAAAAAGACTCGTTACGACTTACAGATATTGTCTATTGGTTTGCACATTCTAATTCACACATATATTGTAGTACTTTTGTCTGCCACTGCCAGTACTCTTATAAATAATTTATTGGCAATTTAGTCATAATAACTATCGTGATCGAGAGATATGTGTTCCTCTGCCAGCTGGGATGTATCTAGCACTCAATGTCATACATTTGACCTGACAGACTTTCCAATAGTTGCTGACCCACTGTATGGGACTTCAAATAAAAAGCTCAATATTTGTTTTAAGAGCAGCTAGAAAAATACACACAAGTTTACCAGCGTTCAATTGGAAGTTTGCATATTATTTGTCACCAAAACTACCTCCTCCTGACGATTATAAGGTTTTTATTGATTGCTTAGCCTTTGTCCTAATTTTGCATCGACAACATCACACATACTGTAAGCATTAGCATTATTACAATATTCCAAACATCTTATCCAGGTGTAATTGAGAATAACATGTGATGTCAGTAGTATATACTGTACTGACATCACATGCCGTATGTGCGTAAACAAGACCCAATTTCCAGAAGTAAGCTATCTTCTTATTAGAAGAGACAGAACAGAAACTAATACCTCCTTAGAGGAGCAGATGTCTTTCCACAGTGGACCAACTTGTACTTAATAGGTGTGTTATTGAGCGTGAAACGCAAAGGTCACTGGAATGTCTTCATTTTTCACAGTGTGTTAAGGCCTTGGTCATTGTACAGTGGTGATATAAAATGGGACTAATAGAAAATGTATTAAATAAAAAAATAAAAAACTACTGCTCTGTGTGTTTAGTGGGCTCAATGCATTCCCTCCAGGTGAATGAATAGTCAATTAAGGTATAGTCTCTTAGTGTCTTTGCTTGTTGTGTATGCTTTCTCTTTCCTATCGCTCATATGCGCTCAACAGTAACATTTCACTCCGCGCTTTTAATCTGTACGAATTTTAAATAAAATTTAATTCACTCACACTGAGGCTTATTGTCCTTATTAGACCTTAGATCCCAGACACCACTGCTCAATTTGGAAAATGCTCAATAGTATTACTAAAGATGAATGCTAAACCACAACACTTGCCTTGGTGAATGTAATCAAGTCAAGGGTTGTGCTTTTGCATGCAGTACCCTGGACTACCACTAGAGTCTGGAAAAAAAATAGGAGACCACGTGTTATTACACCTACTCAAGCACCTGGGGGTGCTATATATGGAGGACCAGGACTGCCATAATAAAAAATAAATAAATGAATATATAAAAGTATAAATAAATAAATAAAAGTATAAATAATTAAATAAATATAAAAATAATTGAAAAAGTAATTACATTTTTGTATTAAAAATGTCTATTTCTGTATTTTTACATGTATTTATTTATTTGTGCATTTCTACATTTATTTATTTAATTATTTTTACATACA
>JAODUH010001728.1:0-12563 GCA_027564835.1 Typhlichthys subterraneus | reverse complement strand
AAGGGAGGTTTGGGGTCCCCTGCTGAAGCTGCTGCCCCCGCGACCCGACTCCGGATAAGCGGATGACGATGGATGGAGAACTAGCCAAAACGAGTTCGAATAGCAGCAAGAACACATTAAAACCTATTAAAACCCATTAAATCCGACAAAGATTTAGTTCAGTACACAAGCAGGCAGCAGTATTTAGTCATGCTGGCTGCTATCATCTGCAGCTAGCCGTGAAGCTAGCTAGCTTGCGCGGCGCAGCTCTCACCGTTAGCCCGACGGTTCCTCTCGCCCCATGGGGCCCGACAGAACCTGCCCCGCCTCCATCGCCACCTGGCCCGGTCTCACCTGGGTCGCCCAGGTGACCCCTGCTGCCCTGGAGACAGAGAGGGAAGGGAGAGGGAGAAGAAGAGAGAGGGAAGGAGAGAGGGGGTGAGAGGGAGAGAGAACACATTATCAATAAACTGAAAGAAAAATATATTTACTATTGGAAAGAAAAGACAAATAACCAAATCAAAGTCAAATGCTTTGTGTCACTCAATAGAGAGTACACACCTGCACAGTACCTGACCACTGTGACAGACATTAAGCAAAGGAAAACACTGACCAGGTACAGACTCAGTGACCACAGTCTGGCGGTGGAGACAGGCAGACACAGACCAACATGGCTCCCACCAGAAGACAGACTGTGTGTCCACTGTGATATGATCGTCCCCGAGACAGAAAGCCACTTCCTCACCCAATGCACAAAATGCAACCATCTTAGAACTCAATATTTCAATCAGTTTAAACCCGCCCAACAGCCCCAACAGATCTAGAGAAGCTCCCCAACCAAGACCAACTAGTGTTCCTACTAGGAGACGTCAGGGAGAGCTGTAGGCTAGCAGCACGTTATGTGACAGCCTGTCACAACATGAGAGACTGTGGCTGACTTCTCCCCTGCATCAACCACCATGCATGCATGTCAATAAGGAGCTGTCAGTATTTGTCAAATCTGTATGTTTATTACTTCTATGTACGTCTAATGTATATACTGTATCCATTGTTTTCTTTGTTGTTGTTGCTTTGGCAATATAACAAATTATATTGTCATGCCAATAAAACTTGAACTGAACTGAAAGAGAGAGAGACAGAGAGAGGGAGAGAGAGAGAGAGAGAGAGAGAGAGAGAGAGGGAGAGGGATGGGAAGAAAGAGAGAGAGAGAGGGAGAATGAGAGAGAGAGAGGGAGAGAGAGTGAGTGGGGGAGAGAGAGAGGGAGTGGAAAGAGGATTTTCCCATCCAGCGCCCAGGTTGTTTAAATAGCAAATGCACTTGTGCCCATTTGAGCGCCCCGTGGGTGTGTTGGTCTAAACATGAGGTATGGTCTGGCACATTGTTGGCGTATTTGCTATCTTGAGGCAGCGGAAAGTGTTTATGAGATTAACCAGCAAAAACCTGGTCTAAAGTCAGCGCTCAGAGCACTATCAACACAGTATCACCTACGGCAGGTGCACAATGTGTGTACACTCAGGAACACACAAACATGCCAAGCATAAGAAATTAAAAGAGCACAATTTTAAATATAATGATTGTATAGCCTACATCAACATATAAATCCAGCCCTTTTGAACCTTGAGCCCAGAGCAGCGACCGTTTGTCTGTCGTTAAAATAGCAAAAGTCGATTTGGACACACCCATAATTTAATTTGCGCCTTGCGCTTTAGACCGTGCGCTTAGATCGTTAAAATAGGGCCCAATTTCATCATAAGTCAATGATTTGTGCAGTTCTGATTGATAGTAGCCTAAAGTGACAGCATGTGAGCACTACTGTGCCGTAGGCTAATAGCAATGCCAATGCCGATCAATCGATCCAGCAGCGCAATATGATCAATGCACGGGTACGATGATAAGCTGCTGATCTATGCTAGCCCTCACGGTGCATGGCTCTTCCTCTGGGTTGTGTGTTTGTTGGGGGAAATGGCTGTGTGTGTTGATTGGGGGCTGGACATGTCAAACACCTCCTAATGAGTGTGTATGTGGGGGTCGCTAGCCTCCGTGTTTGTGTACTGCTGCAGCAATGCAGCTAAACCAATCACGACACAGCGCTCAGCTCCCAGCCAGGACAAACCTTCACTCCTGCCTCGCCACTCCCGCCGGGCTGGCCAAACTTGCCCTCTTCACCCTGGAGGAGAAAACACACACAATAAAGCCTGGGTCGGGGGCTGGGGGGGTATTGGTAGCCTCGTCGTGAGGGGTGGGTAGCCTCGTGAGACCATCCCGATATTCAGCAAGCTTCACTTTGACTTCAAACACGAGAATCAGCTTGACAATCGTAAAGCTAGTTACCGGCCAATCAGCGTCGTACGGTTGACTACGGCTGTGGTTTAGGTGCGACCAAGGCGACTTGAAAAAACTAGAGAATAACACGGAAAACCCTAAAGACGTTAGCGTAGGTGATGGAATATAGCATCAGCTTAATGCAAAGGCTTTTCTCAATGGAAAATGTCTTCACTCTTCTGACGTTTCACCTGCCAGAGTGGATTTAACAACAGGCTCTGCTGGTTCACAGGTTCGTCCAATCACCTGTCAGGTATTTTTTGAGACATCTGCTCCCCAGACGGTTATGTGTAACAAGTCATGTGGTCAGGCTGGGTCTGGCGGGCCGTGCACCGAGACTGCGAGGCTGCGTTTTCAAGCGGCGACGTGATTGGCACATGATTGACACGTGATTGACACGTGATTGGCACATGATTGGCACGTGATTGACACGTGATTGACACGTGATTGGCAAATGATTGGCACGTGATTGACACATGATTGACACATGATTGGCACATGATTGATACGTGATTGACACGCGATTGACACGTGATTGGCACATGATTCACACGTGATTGGCACGTGATTGGCACGTGATTGACACATGATTGGCACGTGATTGGCACGCGGAACGGATGTTGAGTTGTTCTGTGCGAGCGCTCACCTGCACGCCCACCGGGCCAGCGGGACCAGGAGCGCCCCCCTCGCCCTTCAGGCCAACAGAGCCCCTGTCGCCATAGTTACCCTCTAGGCCAGCCTCGCCCTTGTCCCCCTGGTCGAGAGAGAGAGAGAGAGAGAGAGCATACAAGCACCAGTCTAACACTTTGGCATGTCTGACCACTCGGCAGCCATCTTGGTAAGGTTTACAACGCTTTATTTCCCACAGGCTTCTACAGATCAGATGATTGGCTTAATAGGGTAGCTCCTCTCTCAGTTGTTATAAAACAGATGATTGGCTTAATAGGGTAACTCCTCCCTCAGTTGTTATAAAACAGATGATTGGCTTAATAGGGTAGCTCCTCCCTCAGTTGTTATAAAACAGATGATTGGCTTAATAGGGTAGCTCCTCCCTCAGCTGTTATAAAACAGATGATTGGCTTAATAGGGTAGCTCCTCCCTCAGTTGTTATAAAACAGATGATTGGCTTAATAGGGTAACTCCTCCCTCAGTTGTTATAAAGCAGATAATTGGCTTAATAGGGTAGCTCCTCCCTCAGTTGTTATAAAGCAGATGATTGGCTTAATAGGGTAGCTCCTCTCTCAGCTGTTATAAAGCAAAGAGTTAAATCTGAAATGAAAGACTAAACAAATAAATGTGCTATTACATCATCTATAGAGCCATTACAGTTAAATATTAATGAGTTGACAAAACACTATTAGCTCCCCAGTGAAATGAAAATCATTAAAACGTCAGATATCTAATTTTGCTTTGTCTGTCATAAACAAGGAAATTGAGCATATTCAATTTTTACCACTGTGCAGATGGCATAACATAATTCCATTAAGAAGTGGTGATGTGGATATTTAAATGGTATTAGACCATCTTATTTGGAGCTGACTGTCATCTTGCAGCAGATGTGTTCACAGTGCACCCAGAATGCAGTGCCTGTTGCCAGGAAACCGTGACTGCACATATAATATATTATCTTCCCAAAACACAATCTTGCAATGAACGGGCGGTTAC
Organism: Typhlichthys subterraneus; assembly: GCA_027564835.1. Taxonomy (NCBI): domain Eukaryota; kingdom Metazoa; phylum Chordata; class Actinopteri; order Percopsiformes; family Amblyopsidae; genus Typhlichthys; species Typhlichthys subterraneus. The sequence continues at coordinate 8,596 of JAODUH010001728.1, read as the reverse complement.
ACAGTTATTTAGGCCTCTCTGTTCCCTTATTCAGACTTGCAAAGTCACCGTGTCTCAGCCAAGAAATGTTTGTGGGTCTGTTTGCCATACTTTCAGTCTCCTAGCTCTGGGCTAACGGCAGGCTATTTCCATTACTCTGAATCTGATCTGCTGTCACAAGCCGTGCCAGACAGTAGAGCGCTGTCTGATTTTACTAAGCGTCAACAGAACCGCGTTCCAACCATGCAAGGGCCAGCGTGTTGGGCGGGAGCCATCGAGTTCATGCAAACAGCACCAGAGCATGTTCATTACGTTATTGGAAGGCTATCACTGGTCACATCCGAACTGACAACCGATTATTCAGAGTCGAGACCAAACGATAGTCTTGGTCTCGACTCGGGCTGCGTTCAGTAGACAAAATATTAGCTATGTGGACTTTGTTACTTGAGAATATTTCCAATCAGATGCAGTTGCCCAATTCAAAACGTTAATCTTTAAACGTTTATCGTTAAAGTGTAACTGCACTTCAGCTCTGAGCCTGACTCCACCCACTACACAACAGTTGAAGTGGGGGGAGGGGCTGAGAGGGGGACCTCCATTAACATTAAAGTTAACATTTTAATTTGATGACGTATGCGCGTACTGAGGGTACCGTTGAAAACCAGCCCGGTCCTGTGGTGATTTTTAACGGCTATGACGTGTAGCTCCATTTTCAGTACATAACATTTCCAGATACAATTTCCAGATTTTGTTAAAAACTGGAATTTTGTCAATATTAACACCACCATTGATGTGTCTCATCACAGTTCAATTAGCTTACAGCTCAAAGAACACATTTTAGTGTACAGTTACACATCAATCCACTGCTGTTTCAGCGCCGTAAACTACAGTACATAACACCCTGCTATAGGCAGTCCTGGCACAGACTGCTCCTTTAAAACAACGACGGCGGCTCCTTTGTTACCGTGGCTCCATCGGGTCCATTTGATCCCACCTCCCCATCAAGGCCTGGTCCACCCTGAGACACAGTCATCATAATGCATTACTTCCCTATAGAAGAACTGGAAGCAAATACACAATGTACTACAGTACTTGAACACATTTTGTCCATATCCATATCCATATGTCCTTGGTGGGTGTAATTATGCTCTTGTTGCCTGTCAAGTGTTGTTATCAAGTGCGATAATGTGAAGATATGTGATCAGTGCACCAGCTAGTTTATCAAAGTCCGTTAAGGCAAGTCTCGCCACTCGCAGCCATCTTTGAAATGCCTCTGGGCAGTTATTATGAAGACCGTATTGAAATGAATGAGGGATGAGCCATTACTACACTTTCAATTGTCACCACCGGGACATAAAAATCTGATAAAAATATCTTAAAACTGTTTGGTGACTTTGCCCCAAAATAAGGTTTTAAAAGCCTCTTTCCCCCAGGGTATACTTCTACTACGCATGCGCAACAATCACCTGGCGTCAGTGCATCCACACCACACGATTGGTTAAATAGGTTAATGCAGATGATTGGCTCTGTTTGGAGGAGAGGCGGGATATGTGCCTAACACTGCCATATTTGCGTTTCAGAATTCTCCCATAGAGCTCCACTTAAAATTCTCTAAGTGGCATGTCTCCTTTTATAGTGTCTGTTTGTTTTATGTTTTCCATTGCGCTGGTGTACAGAGGTGCATTGTGGGATACTGACCCTCTGACCTGTCGAGCCCGCCTCCCCGCTGCTTCCCGCTGGGCCGACAGCACCCTGTCAGGTATGAAAACACAGGCAGGCTGGTAAACAACTGCAGGAACCAGTTAGACGGTCTAGCAAAAGGCATTATCACCTTTTCCCCGCGTTCGCCAAGCAAACCGATTTCTCCCACTTTCCCAGTTGGCCCCTGACAACAGAAAAGCAGTTTTTCTTCAGTGTTTTTAGCTGGATGAAATGTCAGTTTATCTACGGCACAAAGAAAAGTTCACTATTTCTCATCCCAGACATATTACAATCCTATCATCTACTGTATAATGGAGTTATGTGCTTTGACAACACTATATATTGCATTATAAATTCAGTGGAAATGAATCCCTTTCTAAGGAATGCCTAAAGTTGTGCAGTACCATAATAATGAAGATGGGAATGACGAGGAAACAATATTTACAATAAATTGATTTTGGGTGAAATATAACAGTGAATCGTTGCTTTAAAAAAATGTGATGCTCAAACCCACCATCGGCCCCATGTTGCCTAGCAACCCGATCGTTCCTGCTGGCCCCATCAGACCCTAGTGCAGCGATATAGGAGAAACAAACCCTCTTTTAAACACCAGACAACAATCGGTTCCAAACACATTCAAAAGTAAAAGAAGAAGGATGAACATGAAAAGGAATCTGGTTGGGGGAGGACCTTTGCATTTGTGGGGAGGAACAGTGAAGCAGAGAAACGGTCTGAAGAGCTGAGAGGCTTCACGTCGGCACGGTAACGCTACTGCTGAGCCTGAATGCAAGCATGCTGGTATCAAGAGGGGGTTCAGCCTACAGCAAACTGCCCCCCATTCGGTGTAAATCAAGCTGAATAGCGCTCATTCCTTTTGCTTTCTCTCTTTAGGATTAGGACAGAATGAGAGCGAGAGAGAGAGAGCGAGAGAGAGAGAGAGAGAGAGAGAGAGCGAGCGCGAGAGATAGATGGAGGATTAGGCTCTTTGGGGCTTTTGGTCCAGGAGAACATTCCAAGGAAATAGAGATAATGGTTCAACTGTATACATTGTGATGACAGCAACGTGTCTACTGGTAGAGAGTTTCCTGTTCATACCATGACATGCTGATCAGTGGCTGTTTAAAGTGGTTTCAATTGATATTCGGTGAGTACTCACAGGTGATCCAGCAATTCCTTTGGCTCCTGGGGGCCCCGAGGATCCTTGTGTACCCTGCAAATAACACAGTCCTTCAAGCACAGTCACACTAGGAAGAACAGGGCTTCACACAAGTCCCTCTCAGCAACACTGCAAAACAGATGGCTGTTCCTGTGAAATTTGTCTTATTTTGGGTCTAAGAAGAAAAATGATCTCGTCAAACATATTTCACATTAGAAAAGTATAATCTCATTTTAAGAAAGTTTATCTACCTTTGTCTTAAAGATACTCCAGCTAACATTGAGCTAGATGTAACCAGCTACAACGAGTTTTAAGGCTCACTACTATATTTTTTTGCCAGTTTTAAGAATTCTAGCCAAGCAAAGTTGGCTTACCCCACTGGCAGATTTGTATGCTAAATACGAGACAATTTGATTGTATTTAAGAATAATTGGCTTCTTGCATGCTGGGCTGTTTATGCAATGCATTGCTAATAGCTGTTCCCCAACCGTCCTCAAATCATGGAGGGCCAACGAGACACCTCTGTTAGCCAAATCACTCACTGGAAATCCCTTCGCCCCTGCTTCACCAGGCTCACCAATCCTTCCCTGTAGTGAAACAACAAGTTCAGCTCCCACCAGGTACACAAGAGAAGCGATGGTGCTCCTTGTTGTTGCTAAACAATGTCACATTCATTTTGGAGGGTTAAGTCAACACACTGTAACCATTTAAACTAATCATTATAACAGTAGCCGACTTCCATTTTTTTGTCCTCTAAGAGACGATTCACTTTAAAGTAGTATTATTGACGGAAAAAATAATGAAGATGCTTAACTTCCCTTACCGCCTCGCCAGGGAAGCCCAATTTTCCCGGTGGACCATCAGAGCCCTGCAAAGAAAACATTTGATGGGCTGGGTTACAAGAATATCTCTGAAAATGGCCCCAGAACTAAACGTTGCATACTGTAAGAGCCTCCAGTGCTGTTTCAAACGATTTGAATAATGGGCTATATAGTCTGAAGTTGTCCATCTCCCTTTGAAGCATACATGATAGAAAATAGTCTGTATAATGAGAAACTGAACAAAGGGGCACATTTTATAATGGTTTGGCACTGCTCATTAGTCAAGTATTGATTCTTTTAGGACATTTTTTCAGAAGGCTTTACAAAGGATTTTAATCTTGATACTAGATCAAATGGATTGCTAAGACGCTGTCTGTCGTTCTGCGTTTTGTGCATCTTGTGGCACCTTCTTACCTTCAATCCAGGAGCCCCTGTCTGCCCAGCTGGACCGTCATGCCCTCTTGGACCCTACAGATACAATAATGTCATTATTCGAATATGCTGACTTGATACTATTGAGAGAGTGAGAGTATATAGAGTTTAGATCCACAGTGTTTCTAACTCCCACCGTAGGCACGGTTCCAGAATGGTGTTCACCTTGTAAGGCTTTGAATCCTATAGCCAACTACTCCATGCCTCTACAGTAGGACCAAGGTCTCCAGTGCTGTTTGGACCAGCCATTAGGAAAAGTTTCCCAAACGTCCGGTCAAATATAATAATGAAATACAAAAAAGTATGCACCATGCAAAATTATTTTTATAATTATTGAAATAACAAAGCAAATATATATATGTATAAATGGCTTAATCTGTTGTGTTTTGCTTTGGTCTGAGATGTCAAGTGCAAGCAGCATCATTGATCTTTTGCAGAAAAAAAATATTCAAACAATATTGTTTCTACTGGGTGTAGAATTCTATCCTATGATTACTATTGGACAACGTTTAACCAATAGCGTCCGTTGATAGAAACAGTTTTTGATCATCTCATCTAGCTCTACCACCATTTCAAAACATGCTTGATGTCATCTCACTAACCCACCATGATTGGTCTGCAAGCAGGGTTGCATGTGCTGGTGCTCCTAAATTGTTCAGTAAGGAGCACCAGTGCTACTAGTTGAAAAAGTTAGTCTGGAGCCCTGGACTATAGGCCTGGATGTGAACAAGTAAAGGCTCTGTGAGACTATAGGCCTGGATGTGAACAAGTAAAGGCTCTGTGAGACTACAGGTCTGGATGTGAACAAGTAAAGGCTCTAGTAATGTGAGGTGCACAAGGTTGCACGATGGATAATATTTTGAAGCAGAGGCAGAATAAACTACTGTTATAGGCAATGACAGTGGAACACATTTGTCTCCATTTATTGTACAGTAGGGGAATGAATGGGCTTATGTCTTCTGTATAGCTCGCGGTTAACATTTCACTCCCCTGCTTCATTTGAGAGATATAGCTCCGATATGGCTTTGTGGGTGATCCCCCCCGTTATTAAATGCTGTCCTCAGAAAGTCTACTGACTGATGCAAGGGACGTTAACTCTTTCACCAAAAGGAAATCATAAATAGGTTTATGACATAAACAGCTTCAATATTATATATTCAGTCTAGACACAGCAGACGTTACGTTTCAGGTCTAAGAATAAAAACCTTATGGTGGTTGGTGGTCTTTTGGGAAAGTCCCCCCCCCCCCATCCTTTCAAATATACTGCATTTAATAACGCTGATTTCAAATCTCTTCAAAACCCATGATGTTTTTTTTCCAGCCACTATACAGTTGTTATGAAATATTAAATGTGGGATTGCCAATGATATCAGATGAACCATGTAAAACTGCTTCATCCAATGAAAAGCTCCAATTATAGGGTGTATTCATGTTAGATCAATTATTCATTTAACACACCGACCCTGCTGTGCAATTAAGGGCTATTTCCCAACAGTGGGGAATGTAATTCTGTAAAAGCAAGCCAACACTGGGATTATGTTATTTATGCATTTTACCAGCTCATTTCCACATACTGAAGCTCCAGGACATTTAGTGGTATAGTGACATAGTTTGCGTGAATATTCTAAAACCGGGAATGATATAGATGAATAATAATGTGTTTTGAGTTTATTAATTAAAGGAACAGTCCTTGATTTGAGTCTGGAATTTCCCTGCTGCATGAAACACATTTTGGTTTGACCTCCTAGGGTTCCCTAATCCTGGTCCTAGGGCGCTGCCTTGCATGTTTTAGATGTCTCCCTTCTCCAACACACTTGATTCAAATGAATAGCTCCTTAGAACGACCCGTTTATGTGAACCAGGTGTGTTGGAGCAGGGAGACATCTAAAACATGCAGGAGAGCACCCCTCTAGGACCAGGATTGGGGACCACTGTCCTATAGCGTATACACACCAATTTGATTGACAGGCCTCTCTATACTCTCAGACCCTTCCCGTTCTCTATCCCTCCCAATAAACTGTACATTTGTAACAACACAAACAGTGATCTGGGGCAAAAATATTGTGTTTCGATGAGTCTTTTTACTTCAAAGGTTATATTAAGATAGCCTGGGGTAACCAGAACATATTCACAAAGTGAATCGTCGCTCCATTGGGAAGTGTTTGCGGTCCTACTGTGCGTAGACCTCTGGTTAGTTTTGAAAATACTGGACATCGTTTAACCAATCAGCTTGCTGCAATTGTTTTGATAGCTTCATCTAGCTCTCCCACAATTTAAAAACACACTTGACGTCAACGTCATCTCACTAACCCACCATGCGAACACTAATTCGAACAGGGTTTCCAGACTGTAATCTCTGTAAAATATATTGATCTGAGAGCAGTAGTTGGGCAGGCCAGGCTACTATTAAGCAGTTCACCAATAAAAAACAGTTTAGACTGCATACTGACACCTGCTGCTTATTATACAAGATAAAAGGATGTCTGTACCTATACGAAAAGTCAGTATACATGGTTTTAAAACATATTTAGAATAATCCATATTTTAATTTTTTCTGTAGTTCTGCAGATATAATAATTGATTTCATACTGCTATCTCCATGATGATTTACATATTAATTAAGCAAAATTCATATTTAATAGTTTCATGTGAAAGCATTAAAAATCAGATACACAACTTTCTTTACAATCAGTTACTTTGATAAATTGTTATACTATATTTCATTAGTTCAATTGAATTGCCTTGTAATAAATACACTTATACTCAACACAGATAAAGACAAACACTCTTACCTGGCTGCCTTTTCCGCCTCTAATGCCGTCAACCCCCCGTGAACCAGGAGACCCCTGAGTAAAGGAACATATTTTCACTGTGGAGATTATGAAAATGAGAGGCTGGAAATGTAGATAGGAAGCTTGTATCTGCCGTGCATCATTACAGTATACTGTATATTTAATATGCCTTTCATATCTCACGCTAGCTTATCAAACCCACGGCGTGTTATTACGGGTTTCTCCAACATGGTTATATGCTGGTGTCGATGCCGTAATGCGTTTCTATTAAAAAGCGAAAATGTCTGTATCGATCCACGTGAAGGTAGTTAGAAGGCAATGGATCCTAGCTGGTTTGTTCAAACATCAGACGGCCTGGGCAACGTTCAGCTAACAGAAACTATAGGGACTGAGGAAAACACAGGAATCACTGAGCCAGGAAGATAAAGACGTTAGACAAACGAAGTTAGAGCACCGAGACCAAATCAACTGAAATAAAAGTTAGGTCTGTCAAACGGGTCTGACTGATCTAATCCTGGGCTTTACTGTGTTACTCATAGAGACATATAGCCCGCACCATCTCAGAGGCGTTGCAAGTGCTAATGCCCCAGTAACAATATGCTGTGCCCTAGCACATTGCAAGCACTCGACACGCAATAGACTCATAAAATCATAAAATCTAAAAAATATTCTCTTATTTCCCACATTGATCTGATTTGCATGACATTTCTGCTCCCCCATTTTACCAAGGATTTAGTCCCAAACAATATACAGTATTTAGAGCCGAAAGAATAGAATATAATTTCTTTATTTAACTCTCATGAGGCTGACATGAAGTCCTAACTCTCTGAGAGAGTTAGAACCTCTCTGTAAATAAACATGATAGCCTGCTAATGCATATTAAAGAAAGAAATGTAACAAAATATGGCTTTAAAATAAAACATAGTCTTACAACAATGCATACAACGGTTGATGGTTTTCACATTGGACATTAAGTCCTCTACAGTCTAATGGCTTCAGGCGTTAGCCTAGAATTAGCCTGTGTGCTAGCCTGTGTGCTAGCCTGTGTGCTAGGCTGTGTGTTAGCATGTGTGTTAGCCTGTGTGATAGCCTGTGTGTTAGCCTGTGTGCTAAGATGTGTGTTAGCCTAGGATTAGCCTGTGTGCTAGCCTGTGTGTTATCTTATGTACTAGCCTATGTACTAGCCTGTGTGCTAGCCTATGTACTAGCATGTGTGCTAGCCTAATCGTACAGAAGAACCACAGAATCACATGTAACTTACCGCCATCCCTTGTGGTCCAGGGAGCCCTCTCTCGCCAGGGGTTCCTGAGTGGCCCTTGGGGAACACACAAAAAAACAATATTTTAATATGGGCTTCTGAGGGAGCACCCTATGGCATTGGAGGGAGAGGAGTTTTTGTTTTGATTGAGTTCAAATATCAACAATCTTTCTCTGGCACCGCTGGCTCCGCCTTTAAACAGTGTCCTCTCCATCTAGTTATGCCCAGTTGGCACTGGTTACCCTGGGGTGGGGGGGTCTATACATACTCCTTACCAATGTTCCCTCTAATTTTTCATGTGTCTGGGCATACACACATATGTGTGTATGCATTTTTCATGTGTCCCTGAGCACACTGAGGACCACTGTGAGCAACATCACATGTGCACGCTAAAAGAACCGCATTTCTTTTTTACTTTGGCTTGGTGAGTGGATGTGTCGCTGGCGCTGCCCGTTCA
>JAODUH010001727.1:0-12564 GCA_027564835.1 Typhlichthys subterraneus | reverse complement strand
AGAGAGAGAGAGAGAGAGAGTGAGAGAGAGAGCGAGAGAGAGAGAGAGAGAGAGAGAGAGAAGTGATTTTGATATACAATATAGGACAGAAATCAGCTAGGAATACGACTGTGGGAAATAAAAGGTATTGAGACAGAATGATTCATTGTACATGACTGACGATTTAAAAAGTGTGCTTTAAACAGAATGAAGCATATTAGAAAGATAGATACAGTACAGAGACAGAGAGAGGGTCAAGCTAAATGTTTAACTGCAACCACACTCTCACTCTCTCACACACACACGCACACACAAACACAAACACACACATGCACACACGCACTTGTACACGCTCACGCACACACACACACACAAACACACACATGCACACGCACACACAAATCAATTGGATTGGTTCCCTTACTACTGTAATGTGCTGACTAGTGGGACAATAGCTGCTTGCCTTGATGCACATTGATCTGTGTGTATTGTGTGTGTGTGTTTGAGCGTGAGTGTGCGCGATACCCACTAACCAGGGAGGCTTATACTGTAATGTAGCTGTCACAAGAATTGACCCAACCAATAGAGCGAATGTAAAAATGGATGGTTATGGGAATTTGCTCTATAAAGCTGTTATTTGGAGATCTTGCTCTGTGGTACAGTTATGGATGTCAGCTCTTTAGAATGTAGATTCCCTGTAAGCATACTGTAATCATTACAATAGTTACATAGGTTTTTAAGGGCATGTTCACAGACCATCTTCTGAACCACAGCTGACCCCAAAGGTTGTATATTATATCTGTTTATTCTCGCTTAAATGCTTAGTCCAGGAGGGTCTCATGCTGTAAATATTTCTTAAATTAATTTGCCATTACAGTAAAGCAATAGTTTTTAACCAATTTCCTTAATTATCTTTCCCCGAAAGAGACACCTGGATGTAATTTCACTATATTTCATCATCTAGTATTCCCTGTTCTCCTAGCATGCCAGAGGATTGACGCGATACACATTCAAAGACAAAACATTTCATACAGGGCTGCCTATGTATTTTCAAACCTGCTAAATTATTGTGTCACTGTTTACACCATTGCTTAGTGTTAAGAGCAAAAACTATTATGTACGTCATTTTATGAATGGAATTGTTTTGCCTCACCTCTGTCAGTTGTATGGCATTTTAGCTCAAGGCCAGTGGTTTTAAAGTGTGGGTTGGGACCCCCTGAGTCCTCCTGTGTGCATTTCTTTCCTCTTTATAGATTTGCTTAATAACATTCTTCTTTCTACACTATGTTGTCTCTTGGCAGGTCTTTCCATTTCTCCCTTACGAATGGGCTTTCCATAGACCCGCAGTATAACAGCATGTTCCCATAATGCAAAAACATGTTGTCTGTGAGCATGATGAGAACGGACAGCGCATTAGCGCGATGCGAAGCGATATTAGCGCTAATGATGGTCCTGTATTACTAATGATGTTAGTGCGGTGTCTTCCTGCGTTGGCCACCTTCAGGGGAGATTTTCAGGTCTTCTGTCTCCCTCCCCCTCTGTCTCCTCCCCCACCATCCCCACCATCCCTCTATCTCTGTCTTCCAGAGAGTTCTCTAAGGAGCGAGAGAAGGCCAAGGCCCGTGGAGACTTCCAGAAGCTCAGAGAGAAGCAACAACTGGAGGAGGACCTCAAAGTAGGGCTCTGGGTGCACGGGTGTGCACGTGCCTGTGTGTGTGTGTGTGTGTGTGTGTGTGTGTGTTTGTGTGCTTGCCTGTGTGTGTGTGTGTGTCTTTCTTGTCATGATGCGTTATTGAAGCTCTGTTATACCCTGTGTGTGTGTGTGTGTGTGTGTGTGTGTGTGCGTGCGTGTGCGTAGGGCTATTTGGACTGGATTACTCAAGCTGAAGACATTGACCCAGAGAATGAAGAGGAAGGGCTCGACGATGACAAACCCAGAAACCGTGAGTTTACCGTTCATTTTTGTGTGTGTGTGCGTGCGTGCGTGCATGCGTGCATGCGTTGAGTTAGCAGGCCCATTATGAGGACAGGTCAGTCTCTCGCTAACTAGCTGTTTGGCTAACCAACATGCTAACCTGCTTGTAGCTAGGTGGTTTACGGAACACGCTTGCTGTGAATACTGCATTTGACTTGCTGCGTGACTCATGTTGTGTAACTGAGTCCCTGACTGGTTGCTAATAGCACCTGTGTGTGTGTTGTTTGCACTGGTTCAGAATCCCCATGGGCTAAAACATGTTGAGATGTTATTATAATGTGTCAGACTTCAGTACATAGCTTCCAGGCACACACACACACACATATACTGTACCACAGTCTCGCAGTGGCACCTCCATTTTCCGCAAACATTTTCGAACACAAGTAAATGTTTTGAGTAGGTATTTCTTGGTGAACACACATTAATGCAGGGCGAAGGGTTGCAGTTTAAATCAAATACATTTAGAATGTTTTACACAAAACGTAAAAAATATCAAGTTCAACGCAAACACGCTCGCCACGAATATTCGACTCATCTAGGTATGCTAACTCTACAGTTGAAGTAACAACAAATATACTGAACCAGTAACTTACTGTACTTAAGTAATTTGTTGGCAGTGGACCGTATGAATAGTGGACAGTAGCCAGGAGGCTCCATGTGTCTCTGCATTTGTGTGTGTTTATGTGTATGTCTGTACATACAGTACAGTATATGTAACACTATTAGGCAGATATTGTACAGTCGTTAAGCATTGTGGCCCACGCACAAAATCCTGACTGCTTTATTTTGAGAATGAGACAATAAATAATTAAAGTACAAGTAAACACATAATAATGAAATACAATTCTAAGCAAGCTACCAAAGAGAATGTCTACATGAAATCCGACACATGTAGGTAAACATCATTAATCAATTCCCTTTATTGAGTACAGACACATACCTCATCAGTCTTGGACCAGTGGACAGAAATGATTGAGATCTTTGTTCATTAGTCAAATCGATCATGCTTCCATGTGCACAAGGGTAGAAAATAAAAACACTTCCACACCCTCCATCTCTACAACCTGATGGGTGGGTCCTCCTCTGAGAAGATGAATGAGGATCGTTTGTCCTCTCTGCCCTAGGACGTCACACAGACACACAGACACACACACACAGACGCTCACATGCTTACTTGTGGAAAGCTGAGACTTAAGTCAAGAGGGATGATAAGATAAACGTTGAAAAACAGAGAAGAGAAATATATATTCTGTAGAGGACAATAGAGATAAAAAACATTGCCTTTCACGTAATGAATGTCTAGCGCCACACACACACACACACACATACACTAAGGTTTCTCCTATTCAATACATCCATTTTCACATGCATTCATAAATACATTAACAACGCATGTCTTATATTATAATATTTGTGTGTACACAGTGTGTGTTTGTGTGTTTTTCGTTAATTCTTGTGTGTCCATTATCAGCTTGTGTGTCCTGTAAAATGTGTCTGATAGAATGTTATACCGATGTTTGTCTCATATCACTTCATATGCGTTTGTCGTGTGTGTGTGTGTGTGTGTGTGTGCGTGCGCGTGCGTGTGCGTGTCTGTCCGTGTGTCCTTTCATCGCATGTTGTGTTGGTGTCCCGCTCTTCCCGTCGGTGGTAGGACGAATCTCTTCAGCCCAGCTCGGTAAGAAGAGCAGTATGCTAGCCTGGTTGAGAAACTCTTCTGACTCACATGACGGTATGTCTGTCTGCCTCTGTGCTCGCAGTGGGCCTTGTATGTGCTTCGTGTTTGTGTGTGTATCTGTGTGCATCACTTTCAACCTCCAGGTGTCGTCCATGTTGTGTTTCGCTCCTGTAAATGTATTCTGGTGTATGTTTTCAACACGGTGGATTTTGCTATGCTGAAAGCGTCTTGCATTGGCTTGGCTATGTAAATAGGCCTGTTGAGCTTAAGCGTGACAGTTAAATGCAGGGTTAGGTTAGGTTAGTCATTCTCGAAAGCGCTTGCTAACTTGGAGTTTAATCAAAACAATATCCCTCCGCAGTGCCGGCCCATACATTGAAATGCATTGTGAAGCAATGCGGTTTTGTTGATGTTAGTGGTGTTCGCCACTTTGTTTATGTTCCTATTTACAGCGCCAGGGCTGTGTAGAAGTATCTGATCATATTTTCAATACGCACAGAGAACGGTAAGCTAGCGAAATGTCAGGAGATATTTTGTGATTTTGACAAAAAGTGTATTATCTTACAATTAGCTTACTAGCTAGCTGACTTTACTCTACCTTTGAAGGAACTAGACCAAACCAAAAGAGTTTGCTTGCGATAACTACTTGATTAGGCTTCGTGTGACGTTGAAGGTTTGTGGTCCAATGCTGCAGTTGCTGATGCATTGATAAAGGGTTGTCCAGCAAGTGTTGTCATGACAACATAAAATAACAAATTATATACGATACGCTTGCGCACGAGCGCGTGTGTGTGTGTGAGCGTGGCTGTGTGTGTGTGCGTGAGCATGCGAGCGTGTACGTGTGCGTGTGCGTGCGCGAGTGCGCGCTATGCTTAGCAGTGCTCTCTGTCCCCAGGTAAGAGCCGGCGTTTTCCGTTCCTCCGCGGAGCCGTGAAGAAAAACGCTGCCTTCCTTTGTAAGGCGTGTGCTTCTGTCTGCATGTTCCATTAGATGCGGACTGTTCCCTCCGGCCTTCCTAGTTCTCGTTGCCTTCTCTAATGCACTAGAGTGAACCCTTCTCTGCTCCAGAGCTTTGAGTAGAAATGGGACAGCGGCTGTGTTCCAATAGCGTTTGCCCACCTTGTCTTGTCATCACGACTGTTGAACCTTATGAGGAAAATGTGGTAATAACCCTTATGGGATCTGCTATTTATTGTATTTATATTATTGTTATAAGAGCATAGGCTAAAAGAAACTGCATTGGTGTATTGAGACACAGCCGTTGATATCCTTTGTGGGTTCTGAGGAAGGGAAACGATCCCAGCTCATAAAAAGACAGAGGAGAGGCCAAAGTCACCATGAGTAACAAATGTAACATACTGTAGCATTAGCCTGCTGTGTGTCCTGGTTGCTAATGATGGCATTACATCAACCTAAAAGTATCTGTGATGGTGCGGTCTTCCCTTTGTTACCGTATGTTCCTTTGCATGCTAGTTAACTTATAGAAGGCGATAGCGTGACATTTATAGTGTTTTCATGCCTCATTGTGATGGAAACTATGTCCAGAACTGACCCTTGTTTACGTTAGGGGGCAGTGTTTATCATTGTCCACTGGCTACTGCAGAACAGTAAGAAGTCATGCATGAAGTGTGTGCATACTTTGTCCAAATGCGTGTTTCAACAGAAAAGACTGTTATTCAAATTCTGCTAAATGTAGGCTAGTTCTTCTCAGGTTTTAATTTGACTCAGGTAACATCACTGTAGCAGCATTGACAGCATGAGTTGGAAGGCTATCATGTTAGCTAGCCTCATGCCAGCATTGCTAATTCATTTTTTATACAGTATAGTTTACAATTTAGGGTGCTTTTTTAATTCTGTCTGGCAAATACCTGGTAAAAATAAATTAGACAAATATTTGAAATGTCACGTTATCACATTAATATTCAGAATGATGACAGGAGTGCATGAGGTACTTCATGTTCTGAATATTAAAACAAGGGGTGGGCAGAACAGTTCATGTTTGTACTTGGTAATTTGGGGTTCTGTAGCTTCTCTAATTACTGGATGTGGACTTGACTGATGGAAATTATGGCATGTTATTTTGTATATATATATATTCGGAAAATTGGTGGCTTTTATTGGAGTATATGGTACACACAGTATGATATGTTATAGTTCATTATATAGTTCATGTGCATGGCTCTAGAGCTGATTAGTGCCCATGCTCAGTACACAAGATACATTTCTAGGTCTTCAAAGAAACTCATTTCACAAATGTGTCCATTTTCTATTGATATTTGACTACATGACAAGTCAAGAAAACTGTGAGTGCATCTGATACATCCACTGCATTATGGTCCAGGTCATTATTTTTAGCATCAGTGTCAGAGTTTAGTGTTTCTTCACTGCTCCAGAAGAGGTCCTGCACTGTGTGGACTGACACCAGAAGAAATTATGTATTACATCTCTTCTTCCGACTTAGAACAGTCGTTCTCACTCTCTCACTCAAGCCTTGCTGCCATCTCTATGTCTTTCCCTTGTCTCTCTGTCTCAGGTCTTTGGGATCTGCTCTAACAATAGGTATTAAACTAGTTCAAAGCTCCAGAAGGGCTGCTTGTATATTTAAAAGGCTTTAGCCCTGGGAGAGACACCACCGGACTCTTAAGTGCTCTTAGCAAAGCTAGCTACTCTAGCACGTAGCAAGTGCCTACAAGGTTCAGGAATGTGTTCTGAGTAGAGGGTCCTTCACATAGTTTCTACTGTTGGTAACCTCAAATCATGCTAGTGATATTAATTTATATTATATTATATTTACATTTGATATTCAGATGCATCAATTAACCAATATTTCTTACAGTTTTGCCCTTCAACATTTCAGAATATTATGAACTGATCTTATTGTGATTAAGTGGAAGTTCTTTTCCATTTCATAATGTGATTAATTCTAAACCAGATACATTGATGGGCTGGGAATGATGCATGGCTGGTTGATTTCTTCTACTGCTTGTGTTGCATGCCACACACTTCTATCAGCATTGTTTAGGGTTACGTTTACTTGAATTAAAATGTTTAGGCTTCATTACTGTAATTCTCATGCTTACTGAAATATTTGATACATGTTAGAGCCTAAATTCAATACAGATTTGCTAACTGCTTCCTTTTCCATTATCCTTGTAGTGTAGGGTACGCTACGCTACTACCTAGTAGTAGGATTTTGTCTCAAATTAAATGTATACTCTTTTTATTGCTAGAAGCAGTCCAGTTTAAATGCATATTTTAGTTACTTTAATACAGTATCTGACTCACTTGCCCTGGAGGATCCTGAGAGAGTAGCGATGGTAGTGAAGGCGGCATATCTCACTCCCCAAGGCCTACAGACTGACAGAAGCAATAAAATGCAATCCATGTATCACTTCAGAACACTTCTCTCATTTCTCTTATAGGCAATCTCAACTATATTCCTGTCTCTCTCTCTCTCTCTCTCTCTCTCTCTCTCTCAGCATCTATCTGTCCCTCAATCTTTACATCCAGTCATTCATGACTTTAGCCTCTCACTATCACTAGATCTGTCTTTCTTCTGCCTATTTCCTCAGCCTTGCCCCTTCTATCAATATTAGCCCTTAATTTAGTTCACTTTCGCCAATTTTACTTTCTGCATTCCCTAACCCTAACCTACTTCCTTTAATTTCCCTCGCTCCTCATCTCGTTCATTATAGGTTCTGTCTTTCAACTTTACTGTAAAGTTTCCCTATAACATCCCAAGCTTGTCAATACTGCTGTGTGTATATATTCACAGTTATTAAGGCACATAGCCAGTGGAGGTGCCTAATGTCCTACACCAAAATAAAAAACAAATGCGTATGTTGAACTGTAACCTGAGAAGCAGAAATGCGAAATATTGGGTTATGGAGCTCAGTTGGCATGGTTACCAGAATAAGAATGAGAAGAAGTCCAATGGCTAATGAGGCTATACTCACTATTGCCCTCTACTGGATATTCATTGACACTCCCTTTCTGTTTTGTCCATTCTTAACCTCCCTGTCTCTCAGTGAGTATGCCGGCCAGTGAGAATGAATCTGTCAACACAGACAACGCTCCAGGGGGCGATGTGGAGGGAGAAACCTGCTGTACCAGGCTAGCGTAAGTGCTGTTCCCCGTTCTCCACTTACCGCACCATAGACGTATGGTGTCTGTAGCATCTTAGGGTATGCTAGTACCAAGCACATACAGCAACACTGTGATCCTTCTGCTCTAAACAGAATAGGGTTGTTGTCATAGTGATGGTGTTGGAGTTGTTGTGTGTTTTTGTTGCAACTTAAATGACATATTCCAAGCCCTACCTGTTGGGGTAGAACAGTGCAGTATCTGTGCATGAGACACAGACATAATTGTATGCTGTATAGAATTGACAAGTGTTTATATTGTTTAGAAATACCCTGTATCTATCTACAGTATCTGTGAATACCAGTGGGTCTCAAACCCTACAGTATGACCTAAATAGATATGGTTCATAGAGTCATAGTGGGGGGGGGGGGGGGTCTTTAAGTGCATTAAAAGTTCTTTAAGTGCATTCAAACATTAAGTAGGCATTTACTGTAACAGCCACAACATAAAAAGTTAATACATTTCATGGCAAATTTTTATTATTCACAGCCAGGTTGTGGACACCGAGTGTCTTTCTTTGAATACATTTTAGATTCAGTCTTGTTTACAGTATAGCCTTTAAAGTCCCTGGGAACCTGTACAAGTGTTTGGTGATGATGAGGCATAAGATGGAGCTACAGTGCTGCAACAACAAACAGAATATACTCAAAAGAACCAATCACAGAGAAGGTGTCAGTCGTCCCGCTCTAACAGCTGCAACACAACAACAGAGGAGTCAGCGAGTCAATCAAGCAGGTGTATACGCCCCCATGGTAATGACTTCTAATCAGGCAAGATACTGTAGCGCAAAACACTGGGGCTTCCATAGAATAACACTTGAAAAGTCTTATTAAATTCATCTTAATGACTGTCACACTCCACAAATGAATCGTGCAGTTAGTGTAATAACTCATTAACAGTTGTACTCAACATTTCTTTCTCATGCGCAAGATATTTAGGTAATTAACACATGGAAGGGTAAATCAATTGGACTTGTGTTTGTAAAATGTATTCATCACCGAATGACAAGGGCTCTAACCTTTCCAGCATTAGGTAACATTGTTGTTCCAATATCCTGCATTATTTAGTTATTAATTATTATCTTACTTTACTATGTGCCTATTCTGTCACGTTTCTGTCTCCCAAATGGGAAAGTCAGGTCCATCAGTCTGGGATGCAGAAGCACCAACGCTTGTAGCAGCTATTGGCAATGCTGTAATAAGAGAGCATAATGTCCCAGAGCATAATCCTGCCACAGGAACGTCTTGAAGCCCGGTCAAGTCTCAGAGGTGGGCTTGGCATGGGAGGGATTAAGACAGGACCACAGATTGAGGGATAATACTGAGGTTGAAGGTCACATGTGATGGTTTAGGGAGTATATGTCATGTTGGCTGTATGGAGCCAGTTTATGTTTCTAAGTTTATTTCCAGGCTGCGCGCACAGATACACACAGACACACACACACACACACACGCACGCACACACACACACACACAGAATAAATCATAAATAGAGTATATTTATAGAGAGAACTTTTCTGTGTTTTCTGTGCTGTATTTGTGTGTGTGTGTGTGTGTGTGTGTGTGTTTCTCAGTATATATACGTGCAACGTACAAGCTACAATTCAAGCACATTGTGTATTTTATTTTTTAATCTGTGTGACAGTATCAGCACATACATTTATATAGTGTAGTACCCGTGCCTGACCTCTGTTCCCAGCCACAGGGGGTTATATATCTGTCATCCTCCGACCCCTCATCCAACTCTATACCCCCATCTTCACTGCCTTGTGGCAAGGTTGACCGCAGACCATTTTTTGTGAATCAACAAACGGCTGTCTATTCCCTCTTTTACTCCATTCATTTCCACGTTTCTCTTACCCCTTTTTGGACTCGTTTCCTTCCTCCCCTCTGGGAGCCAATGAGGTGACTCAATCCTCCTCTTTTCTTTCTCTCTTCACCCTCTATATTAATTAAACGAGCACATCACTTGCTTTGTTAGACACAGGGCCAGCACACTTCAGCTTCTGTTGTTCACAGCACGCCCCCACACACACACACACACACGCACGCACGCCCACACACACTGCATGCAGATGCTTGACAGCACACACAAACATCAGCGCAAATACAAATTAATTAATTCAAGTTGCATGGAATGTAGTGAATTTATAAGATTGAGAATAGAATAGAACAAAAACGATGGCGAAATAAAAGACATTTGTACAACACTGCCAAGGAGAAATTAAAAAGGCATGCAGTAGTACTAGTAGTACTAGTACTAGTACTACTAGTACTACTGCATGCCTTTTTAAGTACTAGTTGTACTAGTAGAAACAATGGATGTACTTGGATGGCCAACTGTGGATTTCAGATGAGTTGCTGCGCGGGTGGGCGACTGCCACCTCATTAGAACCACCGCCCACCCAACCAGTTTGGTATTTTATCTTTTTATGTTAAGATAAACACTTGCCACAATATTAGAGCTGTCTGGCGTTAACAGGCGACAGGTGTCGTGCCCAAAAGCTGCTTTTATCTGGATAAAATTATTATTGGCTATAATTTCCGATGTGTAGGCCTATATGTGTTAGTTTGCTATGTCAAATATCTTTATTTATATTTGGAAACTATACTCTCCACTACATGATGGTTTATATAGGCCTAGATAAAAAGTGAATATATTTTTTAATTAAGTATAATTTATAGTATTTCACCTAGCTTATTCTGTGGTCTAGTTTATAATGCATCAATTCATTTTTACCAGTTAAAAATGTGTGAATATAATAATAAAATTCACTTTTTTATAGAGTGATCACTTTTTATCAGACAGTCACTTTTGGGCACGACACCTTCAAGTTACCGTAACTAAACTTAAGACAGGCCCCATCATAGGACATAATACAAACGAATTGTAGTGGAATAAATATGCTTACGTTAAACCTATGGCTTGTAGCCTGCTTGCACAAACAGCCTACTAGGCTAGATATACTGCAATAGGCCTACAGTATTAGACTAATTGTTATTGCCCACCTAGTTTAATGTACGCCCACCCACACGCACATTTCTGGCTCATGGTGTCTTCTTGTCCTTCTTGTTTCTCTTTGTTTAATGGTTTTGCTGTTTGAAAAAGTAATGAAACATTCCCCTTTTATTATAGTGGACTGATTACCATACTTAGTTGTCACTTTAGTCTAATATCTTGGCCCTGCCTCTGTTGTTAATGTACTATGTGTAGTTTTGTAAGTTTAAAACATTCAAAACTCAACAAAAAGTATCAAGAGAACGTCAGTAAATACTGTATCCGTCTTGACGTCATGTCATTTATTGTATTTGTCATGTATTTTAGATGCCTGAACAACAACTGATTCAGGAAATCTGTTAATTAAACGAACTAATTGTTCTAGTGAAATGCAAACGGGGAATACTTACTGGTAAATTGATCTTGGTTGTGCAATATAAAGTGTCTGTAACCTGCAAACCAACCTGTTCCATCTCGCTTTGTTGATATTGTTTGGCTGTGGCTGTTTTCTTGGTATAAATATGGTCTTTATATGGGCTTAAATTGAGTTTCAACAGTATGGTTGAATTGTACGTATTGCCTTGATATTATCACTAGGCATAATCATTTTAGTAGTTTGGCTTCTGTAGACTGCATGCGTGTGGACCCAGTAGTGGATTGAAAAAAGAGGCGATCAGTGGAGCAGAGGTTCTGAGTGGGAGGGTGGAGAATAGGGGTGGACACGGGATGCCACAATCCTCTGGTGAAATGCTGGCCCCATAATTGTTTGGAGCAGGTGGCCAAATAATACACAGCTCCTTTAAAAGAGATTCTACATCTCATTGACTAACGTGGTAAAATAAATGTTAAATGTAAGAAAGGAAACCATAAACAGTTAGTGAATTACATGACTGCTCTACATACAAATAGCATGTCATGATTGTGTTTTTAGTGCCTGCAATGTCATATTACTGTATTGGGCGTAGTGGCAGACTTACAGAGCCATTGCAATCGAAGATTGGAATTAATTTTGTGTGTGATGTTGCTTTAAGAGAATACATTCACAAACACTAATCACATTATGGAAACATTGATCAGTAATCAAAGGAGGGTGACAGTTCTACAAGAGGATTACAAACTCTACCTCTAACAGAAAATGGCAGCAAGTTGGGTTTAAAGTGTTTTCCCCAGTCGCCATGGAAATAATGTAACAGATAAGTCAGGCTTTACGCTTCTGTCAGCTGCTCTCCACATTGCCACGGAGACAGACCCCAGGATAGGAACTACTTAAACACTCCCTGGTCTCGTAATGTAGATGGACATGCAGAGAGTGAAAGACGTGTAAACTGTCACCCTCCATAGCCAGCCAGTCAGTCATTTCACTCTTTTATTTAAGCCGTCAGTGAATCATTCCATTCGTCCATTCAGCAGTGACTGAGCCCGGGCAGAAAAACAGCCAGAAAGCTCATCAGTCAGTCAGTCAAACCAGCTGTGCTTATGGGCAGTGTTGAGCTTGTCTTTCAGAATCATGCAACTAATATTAGCGTGAAGTGGTCAAATATACCATTAAGGTTTCTGGGCCATTGCTCAGCAAAAAAGAGCAGCTGGGAGTGGAAAAATGCACATCTTTTTGAGGATTGTAATTCAGTCTGTTTCATGGATGCATACATTTTCCTTTGGGGATACTATTCTATTCTATTCACTTTAGCCCAGAAAAAATAAATGTCTTCCATTATGCAGTGGTGGGCCGTCAGGGCCAGCAAGGCCTTCTCTGCTGGCCTAACATAAATCATGATCATAATTTGATAAAAGT
>JAODUH010001723.1:0-12567 GCA_027564835.1 Typhlichthys subterraneus | reverse complement strand
CTAAGCAAACATGCTAGTCGGACTATTGTGAAACATTCATTTATTTCCTGTTTTTGTTTTAGGAAGTATGATAAAATGTTTAAGTATTGTTTAGTTGAATGTTAATATGATCTGTTCAGATTAAAGCACCCATTTTCTGTTATTGAGTCTTATTAATAAAAAGTAAAGCATGTATTTTTTAGGCCTAAGCGATTTCTACAAAATATAGTGTGTACATGTAGCCTATTTGATTCTTCTTCATTTATTTCATTGATAACAATATATGAATATCTTTCATAACCGCACAATTATTGTGTGTGATCACAGTTATTACCCAGCTTTAGAAACCAAACCAGAAATGTGAATGTAAAATACATGTTTGGGCCTTTTCAAAAAAGAAATAGTTATCCAACCTCTAGCCACATGGTGTCGCCATAAGAGTACAATTTTTTGCTTCTGTTGAGTCATTGTACTGCAGCACATGCAGTAAGATCTCGCAATATAAAATAAAAAAGAGCAATATTTGAATATGTTCTAATAGTTGGATGCACATAATCAGAATTATAATATTGTTGTTTAATTAATACATTATTTATTTTACCCAGAAAGCGTTTACTACAGAGTCGGGGGCGGTATATGACATCACGTAATTTGCATATCATAGGGTATTTATTCTTTGATTGCGCTCTCTGGCCACACTCGAGCTGCCTGACCAGGAACCATACTACATTTTTGAACCCGACTCTTGGTGAGTGTTGTAATGGGAATGTGTGTGTTTTCATGCGATATTTCGATTTATAGGAAGAAACTCCAAAAATGACAAGGATCTCGCAATTCGTAATTTCTCCCTTTTTCTTTTAAAGCTGAGGAATTGCAGCCTCCGTTTGAAAACGCCTGGAACAAAGCAAATATGCGAACAGCGCAAACCAGCGTAAATGCTTAATAGGACAAATATGCATAAAGTCATTTAAATCAGATTGCATTATCTTTTACTTTTTTAACGGTTCAGTCGTGAACTGCTAATTCTTCTTTTAGTCTACTGCGTTGCCATATACGTGGATATTATTGAAGACATGCAATACGTTTTTCAATCGACATGTATACGATTTAGTTCTGTTTCCTGAGTTTTGTGTAGGCTAGTTTTGGTATTGTTTCTTAAATAAAGTAGGCTACTCATCTAGTGCGTAGACTATAGGGCGTTGGTTCCTCATTTTGCAAGCAGATCAAGAAAGAATTTTAACTTGCAGGCCTACTCAAGCATGAAGCAATACTGCGATGCATGCGTCATGTTGAACCGCTGGTCGATATTTTAACTTTATGTAATGCATCGTGGTTTAATTGTATCTTTTTTCTCTTTTTTTCATATTAGGTCCCCAAAAAAAATGGCTGACAAACCAAACTTGGAGGAAGTCACAAGCTTCGACAAAACTAAGTTGAAGAAGACTGAAACGCAAGAGAAGAATCCCCTGCCCTCCAAAGAAAGTAAGCGTTACAGGTGCAACATAATGGTGGTTTTTGTAATTCTATAACTAAACTGTAAATCGTATGTTTTGCAGCTATTGACCAGGAGAAGGCAGCATCATGAAGATTGTCCTCTATTCACTGTACATCCCTCACGCAGCCTCTCTTCCACCTTTTAAGATGCATACATCTACGACTGGCTGTTGGATGAAAACATATTGACTGTACAGCTTCTGCCTACTTTATACATTTTTTTTCTTTTTGAAAAGTGCAAGATCTAAACTACTGATGGGCAAACGATGGAGGAAGGGACAACTCTGATGTCAGCATGGGTGCTTGGTCTGAAAGACTGAGATGTTTAGGGTCCTACGCTCAATGGCATGTGTAGCCCAATTGGCTGCCTGTTAATGCTTTGATATCAAGCAATGAGTCTGTTTTGATAATGCAAATAAAATGATCTTGCATGTGTAAATCTGAGTTGTTTGTTTGTACAGAATGGCTTTAAAAGTGTAAGGACTGTTTATTTTATGCTTAAGCTTTAAATACTGTTAATGAATGCTACATTGTATAATTTTGCTTGTGTATGGGGAGTGACTCTTTAACCAGTGACATGAATGCAGACTGACCATTTGGGAATGCCTGTCATTAGCAAGACTTGTAAATTGACATTGCACCCAAATGTGGTTCCTGGTTCTTAATGTAGCCTGTACTGCTAGCTCTACTACACTGCCATTGAACCCACGCCTGATAAAAGTGAGACAGTTCTACTCAGGACAGACTTCTGATGAGGAAGGCAAGGCCATGTTGGGCATCAAATGCCATGTTGTGTGACCGAACAGGACAAACTGCAAGGGGGAAACAGCCATGCTCACTCCAGCATGGTCATGTGTATCGCTGGTTTTCCACATTTGGGGTTAGTCTGGCCTTAATGGTATTGTCCAAATTCCAATAAAGCTTCCTTGCATAATTTTGTAGTGGAGGGGAAGGCAATTGTAGCTCTCAACATGACTTCTACCAAAGGTTTCACGTGGTGCTATATACATGATTTATACCCGTTTCTAACAAAACTGCTAGCTGAAAAGAGTACATCTACATGTTCTCGTACCTGCCAATGAGGAAGTTACAATATCTCAGATCTCTCTACAATGATGAAACGTGTCTTAGTGTTTTATGTTCAGCTGCCTTAAAGCTGAATACCCAGACTGTTTCCATGGTAGCAGACGTGCATTAAGACCTCAATTTTTTTGTGTACTGTATCATAGACCATTATGTAATCCAAAGTGATTGTTCATGTACTTCGTCGATAGCAAATCAAAATTGTTTATGTAATAAAATATGTATTTTTAAGATACCAATGATGCTTAGTTTGTTCAATGAAATAACATGGACATAAACTCCTTGGTTTTTCTAATAGACTTTCCCAATATCATTTAATAAGAGAAACAAGATTTCAGGTAAGCACTATACCTCACTGTTTAAACAAATCAATAATATCTCTCTATAATATGTCTCTCAGGCACAGTGGCTCAGGCATGGGCCAGACCAGTACACCATCACTTATTTATTCCCTTTAAAAAAGAGATCTTCTCCTGCGAGACAGGAACACGTGCATCTAGTAGCAATAATGGAACTACCAGAAGAACAGAAGAGAATAATAATTAACCTATTTACCATCAGCTTGGGCACCAGTGCACACCAAATGAAGCGTCCCTTGTGATCAATGTTATGTAGCTCTTTATCTAGTAATATTATTACTTTTTCCAGTAACTTGTAGTGTAACTAATTAATTTTTCCAAAACAATTATAATATTACAATTACTAATCCAAATAATGCTGCATTACTGACTTACAAGAACTAGATATCTGGTCCCAGCTAATTTAGGGTAGACTAATTGAACCAACCTGTCCAATCATCTGGTTTGAGAGGCTGCAATGTTTTCACTTTTGCTGATTGTTGATTCCTAAGGTTAATTATTGTTCCAATAAAGAGGATTCAATTCTAAAATGAGCTGGCCACACAGGTTGTAATTTTTTGGAAATGGCAAGGCAGGGTTGTGATTGTAAAAGTAATAGTAATGTAACTAGTAACGTAACTAATTACTTTTAATACTCAGTAATAAGTAAAGTAATGTTATTACTTTTTGAAGGAGTAAATAATAACTTATTACTATTTCTAAGTAACTTGCCCAACACTGCTCGTGATATATGTTGCATTTAAATGAAGCTCGCAAACTCATGATTACGACATGGGAGCCTGTGAACTCGAAGCTTTCAGAAAAGTTCCACTTAACGATGTTGTGAATAACACAAGATAGGGTGTTCAAATGGACTCTTCTCGTGAACATGGTAAACACGACCCCATTTAAAACGCAGTCGAGTCTTTGTGTTGTGCCGGCCCTTTCATAAACAACTGACCCATTCATTAAACATTTAACAAGACAGTATACGTAATCATATAATAATAAAATGTTATGCACCCAAATGTCAAAGGTGAATATACTTTTTTATTTGAAAACAGTTTTACACCCCCTCCAAAAATATCTTAACACTCAAAATGCAGTAGAAACAAATAATTATTACCACAACCCAGAATATGTTTATGTGACAATATTATCTTTTCGCTCTCTTTCACACCCTTTCATGTTGTTTGGATATAATAACCATATAGGGCCAAGGTGATGTAAGGTACAAACCCTGTTTGTACCTTACATCACTGCTTGCAGGATGATTTTGGGGGTCGCATGATGATTTAAAAATGTCCATTTAACAACTTTTAATTTGAAAAAACTTTTAATGCATTTTATAAAAGCCACTATTCAAACATTTTCAACTATGTCAATAAAAAAAATGTATTTATGTATTTTTATGCTATGTTATGCAATATTTGCTCCTATTTGCTAATATTTACAACCCACAGCATTCTGCCATTATGTGTGTATTTTACGATATTATAATCCAACAATTATAGGCCTCCTTCAAGTTGTTTGTTCTTGCAGAGATTCCACAGAAACCTGTCTGAACAGCAAACTCCAACCAATTATTTACGGAGGGCAGTGATATTATTAAAAGTAGTAAAAATTGCGAGGTTGCCAAATTCTGCATGACTACAATTGGCCTGTCTATACATGAATGATCCTTTCAATATCGATGCATTTAAATGTAAATATGACTTTAATGCACAGATGGTATTGCACACATTCATGTACGAATCATTCAAGGCTATACAATTTATGACAAGGATGTCTGTGCTTTGATAGCATACGGAAGTGGATGACTGGCTATGACTGGCTATATCAGAGCACTTAACATTAGACACACATTTCAGAGTATCATTTCCTGTGACGACCATAGTTCTTTAGCTGTGTCTATTGTGGTTTCCACAGACAAAACATAAAGGGAATCTTAAAAACCAACAGTCCCTGGTCATTGTTTATTCGGAACAAATTGATATGTGCAGGCCTTATATACATAAATATGGTATATCGTAGACTATGTAAAAATCACACCTCTGTTTTTGATTTTGTTCATCTTCATATAGGCCTACAGTAAAAATCTCTTCCTGAGTAAAAATGTTTCCATCATTGATCAAGTTGTTCGACCTCTAAATGTTCTCACTTCCAGGCGCTTCAAGGCAGGGACCATTCATCTTTATCCTCATTATCATACCCATGCACGGCGGAAAGCAGGAACCTGTTATTGTATGATTGGTGGCCACAAAAGCTGAGTGACCAATCCAGCGATACCCAGCAGTTGCCATGCATGACGGGGATATTCCCACCAACTCCCACTTCAGTTCAGAGTGGAGGTAGAATGTACAAGAATAATGTTGTCGAAGAGCTGCTTGCGAAAATACTGTAAAAGATTAATTTTCACAAGTAATTACCATAATTGGACGTGCCATTTAATGGGCAGGGCTCCTAATCTGTGAATGTAATGTAAAGTTAAATGCAGTCACCTCATGATGTTTCTTCTGCCTAGATCACCAGGCACAAACACCAGCAGTGTTCTCCGGCCAGCGGCACATTGTCTAATGAGGATAGGAAGATACTGTGATGGGAGAGGAGATCATATGTTATCAGCAATTCTTTAAATTAATAAAACAAAAATTGTAATGTAATATAACAGGAAGAGTCTACTAAATCAAATATGTTGTTATTATATCAGCTATAGGGGTGAGATATCTGCATACTGTTCCACGCATGTAACGCCTTTCTGATTAACTGAAAAAAGGCCATACACTATCGATTTATGGTAATGGTCGCTCCACACAAACAATTAGGGATGCATTCGCTAAATAGTTAATCCTGCATATTTCTTTGGTTCACAACACACACACACACACACACACACTTGTTTTTTTTAAGTTTTTTTTTTATCTTTATTGAAGAATAGTGCGTATAAGTTCAAGTCTGCGCAGTGGCTCTACTCCGAGTTCCTCATGGATGGCCGAGCTTCTCACCCTATCTCTAAGGGAAACGCCAGCCACCCTCCTGAACAAACCCACTTCAGCCGTTTGTACCCGTGATCAAGTTCTTTCGGTCATGCCCTTCATGACCATTGAGGGTAGGAACTACCTGCCCGGTAGATCGAGAGCTTTGCCTTCTGGCTCAGCTCTCTTTTTCGTCACAACGGTGCACTAAAGCGATTGCAATACCGCTCCCACTGCTCCGATTCTCCAGCCAATCTCCCATTCCAATGTCCCCTCACTTGCGACCCCGAGGTACTTGAACTCCAAACTTGAGGTAAGGAAAAATTCCCTACCCAGAGTAGGCACTTAATCTGTTTCCCGCTGAGAACCATGGCCTCAGATTTAGCTGTGCTAATCCTCATCCCATCCTTCACACTTGGCTGCGAACCGATCCAGTGAGTGCTGGAGGCCACAGACCGATGATGCCATCAGGAACACATCATCTGCAAAAAGCAGCGATGAGATCCCCAGGCCACCAAACCGCAACCCCTCCCTACCACAGCTACACAGCAATAGCAATGCAAGCTCTGAACATTGCCCACTCAGCTCCGGCCCTCTCTTCATTCAGGTATCCAAAACATGCGGCCTCAGATCAGATCACGATCACGAAATCCTTCATCAACCTTCAACCTAGGGTGCTCTGGTACCACGCGTACACGTATGAGCATCCTTATGTTTGAACATGGTGTTTGTTATAGACAGTCCATGACTAGCACAGAAGTCTAACGCCCACTTGGGTTTAGATCAGGAAGGCTGTTCCTCCCAATCACACCTCTCCAGGTGTCCCCATCATTGCTCACATGCGTGAAGTCTCCCAGCAGAACTATGGGGTCCCCTACTGGCGCCCTAGGACTCCATTCAGGGTTTCCAGGAAGGCCAAATACTCCAATCTGCTGTTCGGTGCATATGCACATACAACAGTCAAAACTGTGTGTAGTTATAAGCCCCACCAGATCTACATGGTAGCGCTCCACCTCCCGCACAAGTTCTGGCTCCTTCCCCCACAGCAATGTGACGTTCCACATCCCCAGAGCTAGCCTCTGCCACCCGGGTCTGGTCCGTCGAGGCCCCTGACATTGGCCAGCGAGCCCTCCTTCTGGGCCTGGCTCCAGACAGGGGCCCCGAGCTTCCTCCGGGCAGGGTAACTTCTCTTGATGATTTTCCATGAAGAGCCTTTTGAACCATGGCATGTTCCAATTGACAAAAATGTGACGAAAACTCTATTGATTACTATAACCCTGTTTCACAATGGCACATTTTAGCCCCGGGCTTAGTTGTTTTTTAGGAGCTAACCCTGAAAACTCAGGGCTAACTGTGCTCTGGAGCAGGGCCAGCTTGCCCTGGGCTAAAGTTGGGGTCAGCCCACTTTGGAATGTTCCAGGATTGTGCCAGTGTGAATGCTTTCTTAGCCCGGGGCTAACGCACCCTTAGCCCAGCGCTAAGAACATTCTAAAATTGCTTTTAGCTCCGGGCTAAGTGAAGTTTGAAAAGTATACCAGTCCTGAGAATATAACGTCAGGTCTGCCTCTTAGGTGGATGCACGTCTAAACTTAGTGAACAGCTCAGAGAAAACAACTATTACAAGTAATCACAGAAAACAAGCTAAATCTTTAGTCATAAATCAATGCCCTGTGGTTAAGATGTTTATCTTGCCAGAGTACCTACTCCCATTGATTTCCACGCATAGAAGCATGCTTGATGAAAACTGTCTGAGGAATGTGCTTATAGCTGTCTCTCCTACTGCAGTGTAAACAGCCCAGCCAGATCCAGCTTGCTGCACATGTACTGACCTGGCTTGTAGGTATACTGTACAGTTTATTGTATTTTATTGCTCTGAAAGTCATTCAGACTCAACCTACTTCATATCAAACTGTCTACAATATGAAGAAGTGTGTATGTGTGTTTGTGTGAATAAGCCATTGACACAGTCTAGCAGAAGTATTTAAACTGAACCTTCCGACTTCCGCTATTTGATTTTTTTTTGTCTGTTCCCTTTGTTGCTACTGCTTCCTTTCAACACTCTGCAATGATGTAGAACAGTACGAGTGGGTGTAACATTGTTCCTCTCTCCTACTGTACATTTTGTCAAAATTACTGCAAACTAAAAAGATTTAGAGGAATTTGAATACAAACATGTGCTTCTTCTGTATAAACCGTTTCTGTAGAGTAGGATACAATTCGTTGCACTCAGTTGTACTCTATCTTTGGGCAACACAAGCCACAAAATCAACTGCATCTAGAAACAGGAAATGAAATGTGGTTGTTGACTTTATCCAAGACAATCCTCGCACTAATGCAAAGACATTAATGCTCTGGGTCATGTATTTCCTACAGCCAGGATTCACATGTAATCAGGTTCAATATACACTCAACACAAACCTGATGGCAGGTAATTTGCACTGTTTTCCGCATGTGAGCGAATCTAACAGCTGGGTACATATTTCTGTAATTGCATACATGAAGCCTCTTGCCTTAGAAGAATAAGGGCCCAGTTTAACGCTTTGACCCTTAGGGTCTTGCATTGTCAAGAGGTTAAATGGTAATCTGAGCTATGTGATCCTGACCAGATGTGAAAGGTAAACAAAATGCTTTATTATAAATAAAAATGCATAATAACTGCAGTAACATTGCATTGTGCAGTCTACCTTACACTATACTTTCTAGAAACATGTAGGCACATTCTAGTTACAAAGTAAATTACATTTTATTTTACTGTTTTGGAAAAGCAGAATATGCTTTGAAAATGACCCATCAAAACCATGCTTCAAAATGTGAAACAATTCGTGAAACATTGTATGTGACATATAGAAGTTCTAGCTGAAAAGGAAGTGGTTTCATAGGAGTTATATATACTGTGTCATGTGGCAGGCAGAAAGGAGAAATCCATACTTTCTAGACATATGTTTTATAAAAGAGACAGTTGCTCAACATATGTTTCAACATGTACACATGCATGTCTGATAGTGGTCTGAATATTCACTAGCTAATATGAGGGTGGACACAATATGCACACACTAAGGTAGTTTATTGAGATTGCATCAGGGGAAAGGAATGCAGAAGCACCAGCTTTACGACAATGTAACTGTTGTTGCAACAGAGAAGGGCTATGTCCTCCTCCATTAAGGCAGATCTCTGAAACCCCGTATGCTCCTGTATATTCAAACAGAGATTAGCACAGTCAGTATAAGATGTTAAATAACAGTGTTAAAAAGTATAGACACGACCAAAGAAGGCTTAGGTTTGGCCAGATGTACAGTATGAGGCACCTACTCTGTGTCCTACTATATCAAGCAAGACTGGAACCGTTTCTCATAAATGTCCAGAATTCAATCGTATGTCATATGTCAAGTGACACTGTAATGGCCGTCTATACTCCCCTGAGATCCGGAGCTACTTCATCGAGTCCTTCTCTAAACATGACCCCCCCGACACACCCACACACACACAAATATTTCAGCTTTGTTGGTGGAGTGGGCCTTTTCGCCACCACGCTATCATTACATAATATGTCGACAACACATGCTTGTACAAGAGCACCTGGAACTCGAGGCCTGCCAAAGTATAGGAGAACAAGTACAGGATAACTACAGTACATGAAACCTACAAGAGAACTGCAGGAGAAACACAAAAGAACTACAATAAGCTAGTGCACAGGAGAGCTACAGGAAAAATACAATAGCAGAACAGTGTACAGGAGAACTATATCATAATTACAGTAAAGGAGAGCCAGTACAGTAACTTTGGGAGAACTACAATAGCCATAATATTTGTTAGGTCACAATGAGGACAACACCCTGAAAGTAATCACACAAAAACAACAGCTTTAGTTCAAATATAGCGGTGGGAAGAAAGCAATCCAGAGACAAAGATGTACTGTAGATGGAAGGCACCGTGGCTGCTCATATCACATTGTTCTCAGATAATCTAGGAAATGTAGGCATATGATATAAGGCAACGCCTTATATCATATGTGTTATATCGTTTTCGTTTATAAAAAACTAAAAGAAATGTTGCAATGCGTTGTGTGTCATGTCAAGTCATTGCGTGTCACTTGCAACTAGCCATTTTGGTATTGAGTATTTCAGTCAAATGGTGAACATGCACAGCCAAACTGAGTTATGTTGCAAATGTCAGCCACACCCCCTCGCTGCACTGAAGCATATTCACTACACTCGGGCGCTGTGATAAAAAGTACTTTACCAAGCAATTTAGTTCGCTTTTCACATTCATGCACTGCACGTATTTTAGTCTTCATTGGCATATTGATAATATAGTTAGAAACATTATGCAATTACAGAACAATAAAGTGTGCCACGACAATAATGTGGTGCAGTGTCTGGTCAATCAACGTGATGTTAAATGTCTTGCGTATCGAACGGTGTGTTGTTTTAAAGTGTAGACTGCTGTGCACACACAGTGTTCATGTCTGTTCCTATACCCAACTCAGGATGTGGTTGTGTACACACATCACTTTCAAAATAACTCATTACATGCCTGGTCTGTCCTTTTATAGTCAAAACTGTGATGTGAAAGCAGTTTCTATACACAGGAACATACTGTATAGTTAGAGCTAGATTTTGTGAGCAATAAATAAATGCTGCAGCCACTTGCATGGTCTGCCATGGCCATCAAAATCAGCTGTGTCTTGTAATCAGATATTTTTGCTAAGCAAGAGGCACTAGAGCACTACAAACCATTATGGTAATATCAGGAAATGGGCAGTCTCATTTGATCATTTCCCTAATATGTTGCATTTTCCTGAACCTTGTTATGAGAACTTACATTTATATAAACACCAATGACCATTCAACATAATGTGTAATGTATTATGTACTTAATGTTGCTGCAAACCGATATAAAAACGCACATATACTTGCATAGCAATGACCACTCAAATGTTATGTTCTTTCAGTAGGGGCGCTGCAGTCAGAAGGAACTTCCTCTGGGGTCAAACCAAAGCAAACAGCGACCTCTAGTGAGATCTGCTGGTAACACGCTGCTGTACATTTAAAAAATGTACTCACTTGCTAATTGTTTTGCCTATCTTTGGTAAACAAAAAAATCATTGACATAGAGATAGAGATAAAGAGAATGGGAACCCTAGAAGTTTTCAAAACCCGTGGTATTTACAGTTATACAACCAGCTAAACATAATTGTATTGTAATATATAATTTATTTGTATTAATTTCATGTTTTTTTTCAATTGCAAAAAAAATTGTTTTTATTAGGTCTAAATAATGTAGCATATCTAACATTGCCCAGGCTATATGCACAGAGGGCATGAAGCCAGTCAGTTGGACAACCCCCTACTGATAAATATCATGACTACAAGCTCAACAAGAAAACGTGAAAGGCTGTGGTGCAGAACAGATGTGGGGTTCTGTTGTTGAGGACATGATGCCTTCATTATGGCCATCTGTGAGCCACTCAAATATAGGGAGCTGTGGCCCCAGAACAGTACAGCAGCACCCACAATGCTATGTGTAGGCTACTGCCTGCGTGACTCACATCCAGACTCACAACCAGATATAGGCTGGCTGCAGTCACCAGGCCATGTTGGCCTCACTGCCAAATGGGTGGCTTTATGTGCGGATGTGTACGGAGGCACGTGTGCTACAGGCATGTGAACAGATGATATACTGTACGTATTACTGCAGATGCAACTATATGCACATCATAAACTGTGATAATCCAAAATCCAAAACAATGTATTGTTAATACTGACTGCTCATGAAAAGTGTGATGGTCTGTATTTTGTGAGATGTTTCATTATAAGAAAAAGCTTATTGTATCCATGTAACAATGACATATTTTTTCATGCAATGAGCCAAAATTCCAAAGTTCGAAGTATGGCATGGCATGGGATGACATTTTCAAAACAGTGATGTGATGATAGATGAGTATCTCAGTGAGGATGAGAGCCAGCAAATGAATGTCACAAAAAAATGCAAGTATACTGCCATGGAGTGTGTAAATCTGTAATACATTCCTAATGTGTGATTATGTCCTCATGCTCTTTGAATTGTTGATTATCAGAAACGGGAAACGGATCAGAGAGAATATTAAATCTCTGTACGGACTCTACGTGCTAAACACACGATTCACTGTAACCTTAAAGTGAATTAAAGTAAAATAAGTAAAAGACGTGTAATTGAATAATCCGGCCGTTCGGCGATAGCCGCTAGCTACTAGCACCGGTACCAACAACAACACTGATCAACGACGAGTTTTGTGAGTGACACCTTGCTCTTCGTGTGGTTTACTACTAGATAGGTTGTCTCTGTTAGAGAGACGTGTACATCACCTAGAGAGGGATAATAAAGATTTAGATGTGACGGGCACTCCGGATAGCATTGGCTGTAGCAGGCCTCCTAGTCCTAGTGAGGACTTTACCTTGGTCTCTGGACGTCGGGGAGCGGGGCGGAGCGGGTTGTCATTCGGGATGAGCGGTTTGGAACACACCCTCCCTCTTTCAAATCGCTTTTCCCTTCTGGCTAGCCCCAACCGTTCGCCTGTGTCTCCGATGTGGCATCCCACAGGGT
This sequence comes from Typhlichthys subterraneus, assembly GCA_027564835.1. Taxonomy (NCBI): domain Eukaryota; kingdom Metazoa; phylum Chordata; class Actinopteri; order Percopsiformes; family Amblyopsidae; genus Typhlichthys; species Typhlichthys subterraneus. The sequence continues at coordinate 116 of JAODUH010001723.1, read as the reverse complement.
TCTGTACTGGGCCCTTTGTTATTTTGCATTTATATGCTTCCACTGGGTGATATTATACGTAAATATGGTATTCATTTTCATTGTTATGCTGATGATACCCAGCTTTATATGCCCCT
>JAODUH010001722.1:0-12568 GCA_027564835.1 Typhlichthys subterraneus | reverse complement strand
GGGGGGGGGGGTGAACTCAATGGCCTTGCTGCATTTCTACGTGTTAGGGACTAGAGACCATCTAACTGGCTGGTCTAAGTGCGGTTATTGAAAGCAATTCTGCTAGATTGCACAAATGGTTATCTGTGTGTGTGTGTGTGTGAATTTGTGTTCCCCAAATATTGAACTTTCCTACGCTGTGCTGCAGCGCATGTGTGGTCACCCATATGTGTGTGTGTGTGTGTGTCTGTACGTGCGCTACGCAGCGCCACAGATGGCGGTCGGTTCCAGGAACCACAGCGGGTCAGCAGCAGCACGCTGCTCTAGAGGGGCCGGTTGCTAGGCCGGTTGCTAGGCTGGTGCCGAATGGCATGGGTTCGCCATGGCAACAACTGGCGAGGGTGGAAAGGGAGAGCGGAGCGACCACAGGCTCTTCATTAAGGGTTTGTGTGTGTGCGTGTGTGTGTGTGTGCGTGTGTGTGTGTGTGCGTGTGCGTGTGTGTGTGTGTGTGGGTGTGTGTGTGTATGTGTGTGTGTATGTGTGTGTGTGTATGTGTGTGTGTGTCTGTGTGTGTGGGTGTGTGTGTATGTGTGTGTGTGTTTGTGCCCAGTGTGTCTGCAGCCACATGTCTGTTAGTGTACCTCCTGACATGCAGAGAGGCAGGCAGGCAGGCAGGCAGACAGACAGGCAGGCAGACAGACAGGCAGGCAGGCAGGCAGACAGACAGGCAGACAGACAGGCAGACAGGCAGGCAGGCAGGCAGACAGACAGGCAGGCAGGTAGACAGGCAGACAGGCAGACAGACAGGCAGGCAGGCAGGCAGGCAGACAGACATGCAGGCAGGCAGACAGGCAGGCAGACAGACAGCAGTACAGAAGAGAAAGGGCAGTGAACATGGACCATGGCCGTGGTACTTACAGAGCTGAAAGCTGCAGCCACTAAATTAGCAGGAAACAAATTCCTGCAAGGTAAATAGGATAAACGTTAGATTTGCACAGAGAAAAATCTGAAAGGGATTTCTCAACCAAACACTGTATAAAGCATAGTCTGACATCACATGGCACACATGGAAATGTTCCCAGGACCTTCTACAAAGAACCCTGGCCTTAATTTCCCCTTGCTGAGGGCAGGGTCTCAACAGCAGCGGTGGTAGAGGGCTCTGGTTTACTATTTACTGCAGCATATCAGCTAGACTTTAGCCAGGGTTATCAACAGGGACCAACGTACCTCACTATGAGTCGATATGCTACTGCAGGTATATATATACCTGTCAATTCTACAGCGGGTTCTGTGTCTAATGTTTCTCTGAGAGACTCAGAGACAGTCCATGTACTCTGAATTCCTCCCTTGATCAAGCTAATACATTACTCTCTTAAGACACTTATGGGCTCGTTTTATTTGACAGTAGCAATAGTCTCATGGAGAGTGTTTCTCTGTATTTACACTCGATCTTTGGTTATTCTTTAACCTCTTAGTGTGTGTGTGTGTGTGTGTGTGTGTGTGTGTGTGTGGCCCACAGAGGACTTGTTTTCATCTTAGATGTTGGTGCTCTAGAGCGCCATCTATTGGCAGAAGGTCACACAGAGCCATTCTAAAGGAACACATACTAGCCCGGCGCAGGTACACTTTAAAGGTGGAGTCAGGCTCAGAGCTGGGGTGCAGGTACACTTTAAAGGTGGAGTCAGGCTCAGAGCTGGGGTGCAGGTACACTTTAAAGGAGGAGTCAGGCTCAGAGCTGTGGTGCGGCTACACTTTCATGGCCTGGCTCTAGATGTAAAAAGCCATAGAAGAAAGGATTGTTCTAAATCTAGGCCTGCCAGCTGGTACTGATGCAATGTTGCAGGCCAGTTGAGGCACTCTGATTCTTGTCAGGCTTTAGGCTACTCTTGTAGTTAGAACGCACTAACGTCATTGGCTAGCCTATCTGACTGGTGTGAGATGTCAGAAATGACCCAGAAATTATGTCACACCAGGGGCCAAATCTTGTTTTAACTATGTTTGACAGTTTTTCCACAATTTCAGAGAGGGTTTTTAAGATATAACATGTTACACCGATTTCTAAATGAATCCAGCTCTTCTGGTCCTCTTGGTCCTCATACAACGTGACTAACAATGAAAGTGGAGTGGAAAGTGACGACACAACCGAAATTACTTTAATTTGACTTCAGGGCAGGGATCTTTATGTTGTGCTGAATAAACATACACACACACACCCACACACACACACACACATAAAGACGGTACCTACCTCGCCAGATCCAAAAACGAGTCGGTGGTGTCCTTGTTGGCCGCCACGATCTCCAGCCCGAGGGCGTTGGAGTTGAGAGCCCCCGCGCCCACGCCGGGTTTGATGATGAACGCCAGGGCGACGCCGATGCAGGAGGCGAGCAGGGTGGTGACCAGGAAGTAGGACACCGCTATGCCCCCCAACTTGCCCAGGGAACGCGTGTCCAGGCTGGCGGCGCCCGACACCAGGCTGCACACCACAAGCGGCAGGATGACCATCTTCAACATCCGCAGCAGCATCTCGCCGGGGAACGCGAAGTACGACATCTGCGCGCGGGTCAGATGCATTTTGCGCACCGCCATGCCGAGCCCGATCCCCACGAGGACCCCCGACACCGTAAGGATCACCAGGAGGTTCCGCGTGAGGAACCCCTTCAACTTCTCCCCGAAGCTCGCCCGCTCGCTCCTGTGCAGGGTCCGGTCGGTGGAAGCCGAGCCGGGCACGACGCTGCCGTTAAGTTCGGGTCTCTTCTCCATGTCTTCTCCACCGGTTGCGTGAGAGATGTGGGAGAAATAGCCTAGGACGTGGGTGCGTGTTCACACACACACACACACACGCTGGATGTGTGGCTCAGTGCCGCTAGCGCTGTCGACGGAGAAGCGAACTCTGCACACATGCGCACGCATCGCTATGCAACAGCGACAATGATGCAACAATAAGAGACATTGCCGAGATCTCACCAGGCAGTAGCCTCCACCACTCAGACGCACGCCATGTCGGTTAATAGCCTATTTTCTACCTGCTATTGATGTAGGCGCTAACCAGCCAGTGTAGCCGCTTATCTTGATGCCGTGTGTGTTTCAGTTACTCTCTTGCGAGGACCGATACCGAATACAACAAACTTTATAAAGTGTCAGTCGGCAATGGGCCGATCAATCAGGACCGTTTCTCAGCACCATGGTCAGCGCTCTTCGACTAGAGGGCGCCGTAATTAACCTGCATTACGTCTTATTTCGTCTTATGTATGACGATTAGATACATTCCCAGTCCACCACTTCTAAAAGTCCCTGAAGAATGTCTTTCCCGAGATACTGTAAAAGTCATGCAAACAACCAGAGAGCGTCCAAACAGACGCACAGCTCCACAAGCCATGTATATTTCTTCCTCGTTGGTTGACTTCTATTTTGCAATGTGCAGAAACGGCCAGAAGAGGGCGATCTTACACTGGACATAAATAACCCGTTATGTTTGTCCATGATCATCGTGTAGCAGATGTGTTGACTGCCTGTTGATTTCAGTGCTATTGAGCAATTCCATCTTTCCATTAATGTTGGCTACCAGACAGGCCTACCACGATTAAGATTACATAGCAGTCTATATGAATGTTATTATGAATGTGAGATTCTGAAACAATGGGTGTCCATACACTACCTTGATTGGCACAGAATAAAGCATATCTTTTTGTATTAGCCTACATCGACGTGAGGTGAGCTTAAAGGCTCACGTTAAACGCGAAGGGACACAACGCCGTGTGCTGCCAGAATTGTGAACCCGTCGACCTCGGTGACCTTACGGGTGGGCGGCTAAATCAATTTAACTGTTGCTCGCTCCGATAGATGACCTAAACGCACCGCACCGACGACGCGCTGCCGCTGTTAATGCCGCGGCGTGTGTGCGCACTGTGGCCTCAATGCTGGAAATAACCGCGTGAGTCACGCGTGTTTAACAGTAGCAAATGTTTTCACCAACTGCTTCCAATTACTTAGAAGACACTAGCCTACGAGATCAGCTATCACGTAGACATTTGATAGGCCACATGGCAGTGTAGCCTATGCCATTTATTTTCCATATAGACGTTTAACATTTATAAATGTTTGAGCGCGAAAATACATTATAAAAATAAAATATTTCCATGGTTTTCCCCAATTTTATTTATACGCAATGGTATTTCAAAATGATTAAATTTACAAGAATATAAGTATTGCTTATTTAAATGTGTCGTATGTACATTGGATGCATTCAATATACATTTTTCAGCTTTAAAATTACACATTTAACAGAACTGTCTGTAAAAAAGATGCATGTCCCTTTTAAACCGTTGTGACAGAGCGACCAATCACGGGCCACAATAGGGGCGTGGCTTATACATTTTGTGCAAGACCATGAGGGAAACCCAGCTCACCAGTAGAAATGAAGTCACACATTCAATATTTGCACCAGTCCTTTGCATGCAGCGGCCATTGTTGTTGGCGTCATTTTGAGTCGGGAGTCCTGACGCTGGGTACAGTGGAATTAGTTAACGGTTTCTCGGTAGAACTCTTTGTAATGTTTTACTGTATGTGTTTATGGTTTAGATTTGTTATTTATACTTTTATTTTATGAAATAGCTTGTTATCTGCATTCAGTATTTTATGCAATTATGTATTCTGATTATTTAAGGTTTATGACATTATTCTTACAATTCATTTGTTAAATGTAAAAAATATCAAGGAATTCTAGGGATTTTTCTTGTAAAAAGTCATCATGTTAATTGTGCAGAAAATCTGTGTTTTTTTTCTAACAGTTGATACAGTACATATTTTTAGTCAGACAGTATTGTCACTTTTTTTACCCTATTTATTTTTACACACTGAATCTGAATAAATAATGAGAAGAGGCACATTCTACATTCGCTTATTTGACAGTTTATTGTATGTATATAAATTGGCTGTTTTATATATATACATACATACACATACTGCATATATATATATACATATATAAAACTACAAAATAAGACTGTTTCAAATTCAGATAGCAGTCAATTCTTTCAGATACATACACACGCACGCACGCACATTCATGCGCGCGCACACACACACTTCGGTGTGTGTACAGTCCACGTGCGAATCCAGACACAGTAATCAGCTGACAATATGTCTCTCGCCATCGTTCGAGTGTTTGTGTTCTATTGCATAGAAGAAGGCACAGCTCCCAAACTCTGAACAATACAGCCTTCGTATTTAGACCGTTCCAGGGGGCTTTCGCTAGCCTGGTGTAACCAGAGTCTGGCCACGCTCCATTGGGAAGTGTTCGCAGTCGTTTCCTCCTACTTGGGGTAGACCTCTGGTTAATGTTCAAACTATTGGACAGCCTTTAACCAATTAGCATTGCTACAACTGGTCATTTCACCTCATCTAGCTCTACCACCAGTTCAAAACATGATTGACTTCAACGTCATCTCACTAACCCACCCTGATTGGTCCGCCAGCAGGGTGGCTGTGACAACACTAATGCGAACAGGGTTTCCAGACTGTAATCTCAGCGAAAATAACTTCAGCTGAGAGCAATAGTTAGGCAGAGCCAGGCTAGGCTTTCACCGTAATCTGTCCAGTTTATTTTCAAAGGGCTAAACTGAAGTTTCCCCAAAACAAAACCATTTGGTGACACAACACTGATTTAAAAAAAAAAAAAGGTCTCTGGGAGCTTTCCGTGAACGCTGTCCATACGCGGTATTCATCTTCTGTACATCACTTTTGGCATTGAAGCATATGTTGGGCTTTGGGGTCCTTGACATCTGAGTGTTTCTGAGTGTTCCCAGTTTGAAGGTGAAATGTGTGTTTTTGGGGGGTGGGCATAGATAGCCCCAGCCCTCCAGAATCAGAGAAAAATATATAATAAACACAAATAAACAAACAAAAATGATAGACTACACATGTAAAAAAGAGAAAAATAAAATAATTAATGGCTTCCACCCTTATTCCCACAGAACATACCATAGTACATTCTTAGCGCCTTACATTCCCAGCGCACAATTCTATACACACATTTACAATGTAAATATTTACTTCACGTCAAAAATAAATATATGTTACATAAGAGGAAATAAAAAAATAAAAATAAATAACTTGGGTGGAAGAATAATTTCTCAACATTTTTAAACATTGTGAAAAACAATCAAGACTGCATGGGCCAGAATGCTTGCCTGATTGGCTCATGCCCACCTAAGTAAGGTTAAAAAAACGCATTATAACTGTCTGCAATTTTTCATGGGAGGATGTGTTGGCATTTCTTCACGGCATTGTCCTGGTCTCGCCCCCTGCTGGTTAGTTTAGAGCATAGCAGTGCAAACTAAACAGGAACTATACATACTACTACACAAGTTTGGGGTCCCAGCAGAATCAAACGTGCGGCTGAGCCCCTTGTAGTACAAATCTGACCCATACATTGCTTAAGGGCGAGGCGGCCTGGCCACTGGTAAACAGTTCAGCCTGCGCCGCTTTGAAAGCCACCAATATAAACCGCACAGCTACATGCTAGCCGTGCTAGCTCACGTCGAAGGCTAACAGTACAAGCTACAGCGCCAGGTCCATGTAGAGAAAGCCCAAGGTGCCAAGCAAGATACAATATGCATGTACCAAAACCATCGCAGTGCGTCAAAGGCACAGCCCAGAACCAGACACGCCACAAACTTTGACGTTACCAAATACTTTGTTCCTACTCCTGCTAGGTGTTCCCTCTGTTGTTTTACAAGGCATAGTCAGCGATTGTAAGATAATACACTTTTAGCAAATATATTGAATATCTGTGGGCTCACTGAAATAAAGATTTCCTGGCGTTTATGGCTCTGAAGCTGGAAATGCAAACACAACACTAACCCTGCCTTGGCATCACGTCTAATGTGAGCTTCTCATAGAGCATCCTATGGCATTGAAGGGAGAGGTGTTTTTGTTTTGACCGAGTTCCAGAATATCAACAAGCTTTCTTCAGAATGACTGACTGTACCTTTAACCGTCTGGTTCAAGGGTCTCCAGCCTGGTGCAGGATCCATGTAGCTATCTGTACAGCACAATATACAGCCTGTCCATCAGCACTGGGCTTAACGAGTCCGGCGGCTCGTTAGTCCTACCGGAATTAAAAAATAAATAATAACACATTGCCATTTAAAGTATCTTCCTTGTCACCTTTAGACGGAATACGTCCAGTCCCCGGAGCTATACAGAGACATTAATTTGCCAGCAAGTTCTACCCAGAGTCATGGAAAGAGAGAGTCAACTCCATTCACTCCAATGGATTGTTCTTTTTTTGGAACTTCAAAACAGTTCCCGGAAGTTAGTCGCAAATACTCAAAGTACCCTATGCGTTATATTTCAAATGTAAATCGATGCATTTATTGACTAGTAATTAACCAAAAATGTTGTCATATATCTGTATTTATCGATTCAAATTACCCGCCAAGCACTTCCTGGAACGGTTTTGCGTCTCCATGAACCATGTGACCGTTGAGAATCTTCCGTTGGCGCGACTCTCTCTTGCCATGGCTCTGGCTCTACCGTAATGTGTGTTTGAAAGTGCCGCTGACCAGAGAGTGCAGACTGGTGCGAAGGGCTCCCTAGCTACACCGTGAGAGAGGCAACCAGGCAGGTGAGAGGCACTGCTCTGCAGTACCAACGTAAACAAGTCCATCTACTGTGGGCGTGGCTTCCAGATCAATGGGATTACTAAAGAGAATGATAACTAGTCGGTATGACCGAATGTACCAGGAGGAGGGATTGTGTTAGACAAGTGTTCCACTTTGTTACGCATCTGCCTGCCGAAGGAACCCACTGGACCAATGGACTGACGTTGCACAGCAAACACTCCCTTCACCTCAACGGGCATGTTTATGAAACCGGCCAATGGAAACAATGACCAGGTGAAGTTCCTTCAGTGAAGAGCGATTAAATAATACGCAAGATTCCTCATTAAGCTGCTTTACAAATAATCACAACATCTGTAACAATGTAAGGATTAAATAATCAATCATCAAAATTTGATCTTTAGAAATTAATAACATCATAATAATAATAACAGCAACAACAATAACCTGTGATACAATATAATAAATACAATCCATCTAAAAAGGGAAGAGTTTCCTCTCCAGGCTGTCGAAGGTAAAAAGATCAACAGCGTAAAGACACTGTAGAGACTGTAGGGTTGAGTCAGTGGTCATTTTGCAAGGCACTCGTGTACTGAAAGCCATGGATTCAGTGTGTGCGTGTGCGCGTGCACGCACAGGAGATCGTTTCCCAGGTCTCTTCCCATCTGAGCACGGAGCATGCACAGTGTTGTAGCAGTAACAGTAGTAGTACTGAATGACATCACATCGACGTTTACAATTACCGACCATTGTAAAGTTGAGTAGAAAAAAACGACAAAGAAACCAAAGCCAGAAGAGATAATGTATATATTCAGGCCAGTCCCTCGTTCCTCTGTATAAAAGTGTCGGGCGGTGGGAGGGGGCAAAGGGTGAAGAGGGAAGGTCATGACCCCACCAACACCTCCATGATGTGGTCCAGTTCCGTCAGGTCGATCTTGAAGGGCTGATTGGCTGAGACCTGGGGGCCCGGGGGCCCCGTGTACGGCTGGGCCAGCGACTTCAGGAGGAGATCGTTGGTGAGCCCGCCCCCGCCCCCTCCCCCTCCCCCGCCCACGCCACCGGCCGTGCACGGGTCAAAGTCGTACATGGACGTGTCTATGTCGGCGAACAGGATGTCATCCAGCACCAGGTCCGACAGGAAGCCCGCGGGCGAGGAGGGCGGAGGTGGGGGAAGGAGGAGCAGGTCCCCGGGGCCGCCATTGGGGGGCGGAGCGTCAGCGGGCCTCAGTTCCGCTCTGGCAGCCGGTGGCTGCCTGCCCGGGGACGGGGGTGTGACTGGGCGGGGGGCTGGGGGGCACAGCTCCATGTCGGCCGGCCGCGGGGTGGCAGGGGGCGGCGTCTCCGGCGGCGACAGGGCGGGGAGCAGAGTGGGCGTGGCCGCGCCGCCGCCGCCGCCGCCGTCCTCCAGCAGCGCCGCCGGCGTGAGGAGGGCGGGGGGGCGCTGCTGGGAGGGGGAGGAGGGGGGCGGAGGGGGCGGAGGGGCCTCACGGTCGTCGGGCGGCGGCGAGGGCGAGGGCAGCAGCAGCAGCGGCGGCAGCAGTTGCCGGGGCGACCCCTCGCGCCGCAGCTCCTCCTGGATGCGGCGCAGCACGTTGCTGATCAGCACGCGCCGCTCCAGCCGCGGCTCGGCCGGCGGGCGTGGCGCCGCGCAGCTGTACAGCTTCATCAGGGAGATGTTGAAGATGGTCTGCCGCTGCAGCGTGTACGACACGCCGCGGAACACCGCCTCGCCGGGGGGGGGAGGGGCCGCAACCCCGGGCGGGGGAGGGGCCACAGCCTGCGCCAGCGCTTTGCCTTCCAACACCTCTTCATCGTCGTCCAGCTTCCTCTTCGCTCCTTTACCGAACATATATCTGGCCGAGAGACACAGAGACAGGAGAGGGGGGGGGGGGGGGGGGGGGGGGGGGTGGGAGAGAGAGAGAGAGAGAGAGAGAGAGAGAGAGAGAGACCGACCGTTAACATATGGAAAGCACATCATCAGCAGATCACAGGTAAACAGGTCTCAAAACAGAATTACTCTGGTCCTCCAGCGCACCACATCACACATTGAAATGCGGCCAAACGTCTTTGTTGATACGAGCGGTGTTCGCCACTTTGTTTATGTTCCTCTCTATGGAGCCAGGGCTGTGTAGAAGTATCTGGCACAGGGAACGGTAAAATAGCGAAATGCCAGGAGATATTTGTTGAATTTGACACCAAGTGTATTAGCTTACATTTAGCTTGCAATAGCAGACTATACCTTTAACAGTAGCCTGTATATAGTTCATGCAAAGGCCTTTTGTGGGACTGTAGTTCGTTGGTATGTGACGCATGTCAAATGTTTAACTAAGGTATCCCTGATGACATGCTACTGACATTATTCAGCATTACTCACAGCAGAATGCTGTCTGCTCACTACAACTGCTGTGTGACCTGTTACCAGCTTTTGACACACGGATTGGAAGTCTCTGGATAAAAACCTCTACGTGATTCAGTAAACAATGACAGCGCCAATGTCAGCGCAAAGATTTTCACACACATACACACGCATCGTTTGATACTGTCTTTATGTAACAATAGGAAAGGCCTAAATTAATTCAGAAACAACGCACATCTTGGACACGTTTATTTAACCCTGTAAGTAAAATGCAATCTAATCTAATCAATCTTGCAATGTCACGTTACTGTAACGGTCTGGCTTTCTTGACAACATTCTGGTGAAGTCTTTAACGTTACTGTACCGTACAGTAGACAAAGTAGGCCTACAGCTGCTTGGAGTTGGAGCACATTTCTGTGTAATTTCAAAAGATTAAATCCAACAGAAGTGTATTCATAAAAGTTTTTGCACCTAGTGTTTTGTGTCATAAAGAAGCTTGCAATATTTGCCTGTTGCCAGATGTGTCCACCAGCTGTTTCTCTATAGTCCTGAGATGTTGCCTGCATTCTCTCTGCTATTGGAAAAGGAGCTGGATATCGCCCAGTCACAGTCGACCCTAAGCTTTTGACCTTTCACGTTTACATTTCTGGTGAATAGATATTAAACACGTAAAAAGAGCTCATCAGGGTGTGGCACAACAGCAAGTAGTCAAGTAATGTGCTCATTACATAATAGCCTACTCATAACTTCAGTGCAACATCAGTATTATTCACTTGAATTTGACCTGATAGAGAGGAAAATGTAAACACACGTGAATTTTCTGTAGGACTACAACATGCTGAGACCACATGCTGAGGTGGATACGGGTGAAGAATGCCCAAGATGACCCTGGTGGGCTTTAAGGGAACCATGTATGATCTTGTGTACCACTAGATGTGTTACTAAGCACCAGCATCTCAGACCAAGACAAGTGCTTTGAGCCACACACGTGCACGGCCAGACAGCTATGAAAACTGGGATTCCATGTCATGTCAGAGATGTCATAATCTGCTCAGGGCACTATTCCTCCACTATAGCTCAACTTGGTTAACAGTAGTTGTTTATAGCGAGCCCAGATCTACCTGGGCAATCTCTTCTGTATTCAGCCCGCCCTTGCACTTCATGCACACAGGCGTCTCTCATGCATCTTCCAACTGTACTTCTGCCATCCCAGGGTGCCACACACACACACACACACCTCTAAGGTTCCTAACAATAGGGCCAACCTGACCTGGGGTTATCTCATAGTTCACAGGCTGGTCTCCAGGTTAGACTGACCCTGGTGTGAGGGACTCCAGAGACACCCTGGGATTGGAGAAGAACCATTGGGGAATGTGTGAGGAACACCTGTGTGCATCTAGGATATTCTGTCAAATCTGCCATGTTTCATTTTCAGTTTGACTTTCCTTGTGAAATTAAATTAATAAAAATTGTTTTCATTTACTGATATTTGTATCACACCATAATTGCAAACAGTTATCATGCCCTGCTGCAAGATTGCATCAACTTTCAAGATGGAGACCAGCTTTGTAGGTGGTTTGCTGAATCCTCTCAGCTGCACGACATTTCAACCAGCATGCTTACAATTTACCTGCAGTGGGTTTCCCTAACAATAATACATGTAAGTCAGTTTATGGCATTTCTGTTTGCCTGTAAGCAGACATTACTTTGCTGACCTCCACACAACTCAGGTGAAGAGAGCTGCACTGTAGACTATTACTAGACAGAACAATAACTTTGGCATGACATACTCTGTCACAGTGAAGAAGAAAAAAAAGTAGACTTTGTAATTATAAGATGCTCCCATTTGCCGTAGGGCTAGGCTACACCGGTAGCATTAGTGTTGCTAGCCTACAGCCACTGGATAGTAATGTTCCGTTAGCCTACTACATATAAATGCACTAACTGTACTACTACAACAAGCTAACATGTGATTTACAATAGACTAGCAAAATAGTAGCAAACTACAACTTATATGCGTTATTCAGTCCACAGAATATGGCCACAGAAGTGGGTCAGTCGCATTTCAACATGTTACTATTTGGACCAGCGTCGAGTAAACTGACCAATAGAGACGTGTCTTACATGTTGTGTAGGTCCCGCCCACGAGATGCAAGCTGGATTCGCTAAACTTGATTTCCAAAAAATTGATTAGCAAACAAAACTATTGGAGTCGCAAAAAAAACTTATATTTGAAAACAAAACTTTTGGATTTCCAAACAAACATTTTGGATTCATAAACAAAACGTTTTTATTTGCAATAAAAAATAGTTTTGATTGCAGTTTTGATGGATTTGCTTTCAAATCAAATTTTTTTTATTGCAGTTTGTCAAACCTAGTATGTTTGTTTGCATAATAAAGACACAAAAGTCCATAGAAATACTGTTATAGTAATAACTGTCATGTTAATAACGCTAAGAGAGAGAGAGAGAGAGAGGGGCATTGCTTCGGTGTGTTAGACTGATCCAGCCTAACAGCTGCAATGCCAGAGAGGGTGAGAGAGAGAAAGAGAGAGAGGGAGAGAGAGGGAGAGGTAGAGGTAGAGAGAGAGAGAGAGAGAGATGGAGA
>JAODUH010001721.1:0-12568 GCA_027564835.1 Typhlichthys subterraneus | reverse complement strand
AACCGTATAGCCAAAGCTGTTATGTAGCCTCTATTGAAGTCTGTGTCTCTGATGTGTGGTAGTGTGTATATCCCTCCACAGAACGTTGTATGTCCGTGTTGTGTTTGGCGCCCTCTACTGGCAAAAAAAAAAAGAAAAAAAAGTGCTATGTTGACACATAGGCCTGCGGGAGGGATATATAAAATTACCATTGCACCAAAATTGTGCTCCACCCCCCATGTTTTTCACCGGCCGCCACTGCACAGAGTGCAAAGTCATTCTCCGTAATTAGTCCTCTATACTGTATTTCCGAATTTTTAATTTTTTTTACCTTTACAACTTTAAAGCAAGTTGTTTGTGCATTTGGTTTTGTGTACATTTGATAAACGAAGGCCAATGTATTGTCCTAGCATGGTATCAAATCCATGCGGATATTTAAAACGTGTGAATCATAGATTTAATACAGCACATTTCATCTCTCCTCTTTGTGCCCTGGAAGATAAAAGACAAAGCCGGCAGGGACAGAAATAGAGAGCAATCGTTGTGCACAAACACTACTATATACATACTCCCATTTGGATGGGGGTGTGTATGCCACACAAACATTAGGCCTGCATACGCTTTTTTTACATTTAAATGATAATTACCGGAACTTGTCCACTTAAGCCCATTGCAGGAGGATAATATGCAATTACGCTTTCAGTCCTTCAGATACAGTATTTGCCTGAATATGAATGTGCAAGCATACACACACACTGTATACATGCATTCAAACATATACAGTATCTACACATACAAATAATCAGAACGCACTCAGGTACGAATGATGCCTTTACTGGTGCGATTACATTTACAATAATATATTTCCCCACAAAAAAACATCTATCAATGACAATTCAATGTTTAGTAATTAAACAATCTAGATAAAATAAATGTAAAGAATGTGTAGGGTAAAACACACCAAGACGACCTCCATAACAAATCAAAAACTGCACGGTATTAAAGTGATCCTGATTTGGCCTTGGGTCGGGTAGAGAACCACAACTGAACTGGTAGAAATGTCAGATTGTTAGAAATGCCTGCATGACGATGTAACCAACGTGATTAAGTGTTAAAAGTGAAGGCTGGCCATTTTCAGACTGTACTCTCAATTACATGTGTAAATTCTCCAAGCGACAGTATTGATGACTGTAGAGAGAGAATGGAGTCCGCACACTGAGAATCAAAGGCAGGGAGAAGCTATTACTGTTGTCACTAGGCTGTGTGTCTTCTACATATTAAAAAAGGTTCAGGTGTCTTTTGGGGGGGGGGAGGGGAGGGGACATCACATTCTCCAGTCTTCTATTGATGACAGTTTAACAATGGTCATGCTACCCTTCCTTTTCAGCCTTCCTCTGACACGCACACACACAAACACACACCTTTCCATATCAGTTTGTGTCTTGCTGTTATATAGGTCTCCATGGAAACGGCAGCAACTTACCGCCGGCGGATGCATAATGGCGGTGTATGAGGCACCTGGGGCAAGAGAGTGAGAGGGAGAATAGAGAGGCAGGATAAAAAGAGAGCGGTGGAAGATGAATGAGCCCTCAAGGGGGAGCCAGAAGGAAGCAGGAAGCTGCCTTTAGTTGTTTTGCTGTATATTGCACGAGTGCAGTTGTGATGTTACAGTGAATGTTTCACTCAAGGTTCTACAAGAGCACTCATAATTCATGAAGTGATAGCCTATAATGCATGTAGATATTTTATACATGTTCAGTACTGGGTCGTATCTAAACATGAAAGCCTTTCAACGTGTTTTGCGTTGTTGTCTGTCTTAAGTCAACACAGACGCTAGCTAGGTTTCTGCTAGTACTGTACATGTTCCTAAAGAGTGGAGCTGAAGCTGTTAAGTAGCAGTTCTAGCACTCTTGACAATCGTGACAGACAAGCAATTGTCTTTAGGCTTTGATAGCATCTGTCTGTACTGTAACCTACTGAATTACACAAGGAAAACCAATAAGCAATGCCAAAGTTAACAGTCAAAGATGCTAGGCCTACAAAATAAATAATTAATTGGTACTGTTAGCCTACCGGTTTTAAAACCTTGGGTTACCATAGCTAGTGAAATACAGTTGCACTGAAACATTTCATCTTGCTCTTAACTAGAATTCCAATGTTTACCCCCTCCCCCCAACACATAATAGATATACCAAACGTAACCCTTGATAGGAACTGAAGTGTGAGTTATATAAAACATAACACAATATTCTCTCATTCATTTTGCCCCAATCCTGTCCTATAGCTGCTAGAAACAGGTCTCCACTATACATGCATGTACAGTACGGTCACATCTGTGTATGTCTATTTTGGTGTCTGCTACCAGGTGCTTTGTGAGTCACAGCCGTCATATCTGTGATGAGAGGCTCTGACCCATTTATTTTTACTTTTCCAGGCAATGGATTTAATGAAATACCTTCACTTTAATGGGAGGCGTCCAAACAGCTGCCTGATCAAATGTATTCTATTAGACAGGCCTGCCTGTATGTGCTAAATAATTAATGCATGTGATATTTAGGCTACTACAGTACCACTTAAGAATAAGAACACAAAAACTAAGAAGAAATATATAAATAATATGGAAACAGTGCTGATATTACTGAAAGTCAGTACATTCAGAATATAATGGTCGATTATGTTGAACTGAAAGCAAGTTCTGATGCCATACATTTTTGCACTATGCCGTACACTGCTGAGAAGAACACAGTAGCCATGTCCCCAACATTTCATCCAATATTGCCTTTGTCAATGTGCATTTCTATCTCCTGCACACACCACCAGCTGATGTCATGACACAAGCTCC
Organism: Typhlichthys subterraneus; assembly: GCA_027564835.1. Taxonomy (NCBI): domain Eukaryota; kingdom Metazoa; phylum Chordata; class Actinopteri; order Percopsiformes; family Amblyopsidae; genus Typhlichthys; species Typhlichthys subterraneus. The sequence continues at coordinate 9,747 of JAODUH010001721.1, read as the reverse complement.
ATCGTGTGTGTGTGCAATAGGGCGATTCCTATCTGCCGCTCTTGCAGGTGAACACACTGCACCCAGCCCAACATGTACAGTATTAGACTGAGCATGTGTGTGTGTTCCACCAAGTGTGTAAACGTACTACAGTACATTCATTTTATAAAGCAAAAATAACAAATTATAGCTTTAAAAATAATTGTAAATAGATGGTTAGTAAATGTACATTTAACATTGATGTTGCTGCTGAAATGTAAAACCAAGCTTTTAAAGAGTAACTGCACACTAAAATTTGTTTTTAGCAGTAAGATAAGTAGTAGGACAGAACTGTGCTGAAACACATCAATACTAGTGTTAAAATCTACAAAAAACAACATTTTTAAAATCTGCATTTTCTGTGTAGTGTATTTTTCATGCACTCGTGCTTCATCAAATTTAAATGTTAGCCATCTTGATTGGAAACTAATGTGCCAGGAGCTTGCTGAAACCGCGCTCATTTCAATATACTCTACTGTATATGACGTTATGGCCTGTAACCACTTTTGTCACCTTAAAGGCTAATTATTTTGGTTCAACAGCTTATGAACATGTAGTTCTAGGTTCTTCACTGTTAGTAGTCACGTTTCAGTTTTTTGTTAGCAGATGAAAGTGACAAGAAAGCAGCTTCACGCAATACAAAGTGCTTACCCCTCAAGTAAGCATGGTTTTCTGAGTATGATGCGTTGCAGTATCTATTAAATGCCTTTATAAGACATGCATGTAGGATTTCTGCTCCTGAAACCCACGCAGATGTTTTTTTTTAATACTGCTGGGTATACCACTTATCAGCACTAACTGACAGACCCCACTTAATTGACATCTCGCTGACTCTCTAAATTCTCAATCTCTGATTGGTTCTTTTGTAGTCCTTTCAATCAGAATAACTCAAAACACCTGTGTGCATGTTCAGGAGCTATTCAGACCATGTGCTGCTAATGGTCTACCATTGTGTTTTGCAGGTAACGAACCGTCCCCGCTGTGCTCGGTTGAGAGCTACAACATGGCGAAGCGGCGCTGGGAGTACGTGACGCCCATGCCCACTGGCCGATGCTCCTCTGCGCTGATTCAGACTCCCAGCATGCTCTTTGTTGTGGGCGGAGTAGCACAGGGACCAAGTAACGCTGTGGAAGCCCTTTGCTTACAGGAGACTGTTTGACACACACATGAATACAAATACAGGGATTCCTGTGTAATGTTATTCACACATTTTTCTAAACATGCACACTCTTACACATGAAACTGACATGACCATATTGTACAGCCTTGGTGGTACGATGATGGTATGATAAATACATCAGATACTTTTTCTACTTAAAACAAAACTAAAACAAGACTATGAAAACTAGATTTCTTTCTCACGTTCTGTGAGCATCTTCAAATGGAGCTGCGGGACATTTTTCAGCAAAATTGGACAAATATAGGTTCAGGGATTAAGGCGTCAAAGGGACTGCTGTTACAGGAACAGACACAAATGGATAGCTTTTCCACTCTTGAGGGTTAAAAATAAGCAAAAACCCCAACCCCACACAAGCACGCACATACACACAAACATACACGTACAGTACGGTATATCTGAAGAAACGACACGCCTTTGAACTATTAAGCATTTTCCGAATCAAAAAGCAGGGTACTTTTCTGGATGCTAAAGGAACATAGGGCCATATCTGTTTCCTCTTCACACCAGTGAATGTCATGTTTGCTGTTGTGACCTGATCGGATACTTTTCTATTACCTTAAAAACAAGTTGATGCATTTTAGATTGTAACATGCTGTGATATGTGAGTACTTGCAGTGTACTTTTACAGTCTTGCTTGTGTTGTGAAAGTGAGCAATTCTGGTGACATGCTGTAGGGATTTAATTCTACCATTTTCCATCAACAAAATAATGGACTGTACTACGTCAAAACAAAAGAATTTATTGGAAATATAAATTAACTAATTAAATTGACCAGACAATATCAGTCACTTATATTCTCAAACTTATTGCTATTATAGTTTTAATATTTAGTATTTAGAATTAGCCCACAGCCCACAGAAAGATGCAGATGAAATGAGACTTAATATTTTATAACATGGGGAAGTGAATTCACTAAAGAAATTATGGTGGATCATTTCACGTCTCTTTGGAGAATCTGTTTCTGTCATGTGGAGACATTGTAGAACATCTATAATTTTGCTGACCCTATAGTTTCCCAGTTAAGACACAAATAGAGGCTCATGGCATACAATACGTTCACTGCAGGGCGATTTAAAGTGTGGCCAATACCTTTTTGCTTATTTCAGCACAACAATGGCACAGTTGTAAAAGGGTTAATAGATTACAATGAACACATTATCTGTAGGAGTGGTGGGGGCTGTTTTCAGCCAATCAAATCAGCTCCTCTCATACCCTTTAAAGCAGTATGCTTAATGTCAAGGTGAGTTACCAATTTTGTAATGAACACAGAAAAAAGGTTTATCACGGTTAAAAGCTGATGTCCCTGCAAGCGATGTCGTGGCGTGCCAGGAAATTTGCAAACTAAAGCCCTAGGACTTGTCATACCCTGCATTCACACCACCGATGTGTTCAGCTCAAAAAGAGGCACGTTGCGGCACCATTTTGCATGGAAATGCTATGCCTTGCCTCACTTGGCTGCTTGTGGGTGTTCCTCAGTTCACTGCAATGGCCGTTTTGTTTCCCGAAGCGACGTTGAACTTTCTCTCCCTTAACTTTGTTAAAGTAACATGACAACATTGTATTTACAGTCTCACAAGAAACACTAAACGATCTCTGGCATATTCACTCAAGCACAATATGTTTGTATATTTCAACAATGAACAATCATATAATAGGGGAAACCCCGCGATTGATAGAAAAGCTCTTAATAAACACTAGTTTGATTTGCAGAACAAATGGTTTACACACGCCGTTGCAATACATTAATACAATATAGGGTCCAAAAGGAAAGGACCTACTTCCATTGGATAATCGCTTCGCCGGATAATTTCAACTTCTTGATGCACCGCGCTACCTTCCCAAGAACCTTTCTGCAACCGTCAATGGCGCCTTGCTGCTATCCATAAAAAATGAATGGTCTCCGTCCGTAGTGATGGGCCTATCCTAGCAGTGGACTTGCACCATCAGCGACAATGTCGCCCAGCTACAGAGACCGATCAGAGTTGAGAACTTTTCAACTTTATGCTAATTTCCAGCGAGCCGTTGTGATGGAGTTTGGCAACTGCAAATGTCAGGGCAGATGTTCTCTCTCGATAGCTATCTTAAAATCCCTTGCTGTTATCTCGTGCCTGTTCACGGTCCATAGTGTAATATTTATACAAACATTTCCCACCAAAATGTTAATTATTTTTTAAGGAATGCACACTCTGTGCGTTTGAGTTGAGAAATTTTACTGTGGACCTCACGCCAGTTCTAGTTGCTGGCGTAAGACACAGACACTAGAGAGGGCTTGGCGACAGCTCATCAGCGATTAAGCCATTTGCGAGTTGAATACGTCGGCGGTGTGAATGCAGGGTTAGGGTGTGTCATTGTGTGTTGCGAGACGCTGTTGCTAGGGACTGAAACATTTCATACTTTGTAATACCGTACATGTTGGAGAGAGATGTACAACTGAGTATAATGTACAATCACCTATATTGGCACCCTTTGCAAAAATAAGCACAAAATAACCAATGTTTGTGAACTTGCTCTTAACTTTACACTGAAGAAAATTGAGAAATCTAACCTTTCACTGATGTCAAAACATCACTAGAAATATACAGTATATAAAAACTGTCCATGGTTTCCTGTTTCACTAGGAATTGGAGGGAATATACTGTATATGTGGTGACACACCCATTTACAAGGGGACGATCAGAAAACACAAATGAAATTAGACGGTTAGAATTAGAAAGTAGTTAACTATAAACCAACTGAAGCTTTGATGAACCTGCCTGGAAGAGGACACTTAGCCTCCACATATTGAAGGTCACGCATAAAAGAATTGAATCGCCACTGTGAAAGATCTGTAATGTGGCTTTAGTTTTCTTCCAATGGTCCTGGGAATATTGTTAGGATTAATGGCTAATTTTAGATCAAAGGCTGGGTGCCTCTGCCAGGAAGACTGGGTCTAACAGGACAATGCTGCTATCCACAGCATACCTTCAAATTCACACAAAAACGATTTACTCAATGCAGATTCAAGATGCAATGGATATCCCAGTCCCCTGAGCTTAACCTCTTTTATAATCATATGGAGTGAGATGAAGAGGAGAGTCCACAAGTCAGGATTGAGGCTTTTTTTTTTATTGTTCTTTGCTTATCGATGCTGAGTGTGCCAATAATGGTGGAGGGCAGTGCATTTTAAGATATTATAGCTAGATTATATGGGCCAATAATACATCTAATAATACATTCAGATGATAACATATTTCCACTATTACTCTATACACTTTATACAGTAGGTGAAGTATAGTCACTTTTCCAATTTGCACTTTTAGGTATTGCCTACATATCCGCATATGCTCAGCCTAGGCATGACACAAACTATTTACTAATATTGCCATATTACTGTAACACACATACACACACAGTGGTGCATTGTGTTTTGACATCAACCTGAATTGAATTGAATTGCAGGTTTACATAAATACTGTACATTTGTGAGTAAACATCTCACAGCAGCTCTCTCCACTCTCACTGTGTATTTGAATTTGTTCCACTTATAGGTGTGTCTCTGTGTGTGTGCGTGCGCGTGTGTGTGTTTCACTGTGTTTCACTGTGTTAGTTTCTCCAGAATATATAGTATATGTGCTCTTGGAAATGTCACAATATACATTATTTTTATTTCTCCAAGGATTCATATTTTAAACTTTTCTCTGAAAATTTTTTTCTCCACAAAAATATTTTTTGTAAAGTTATATGGCTCCTGATATGACATAGGAGTCATTGGTTACAGAACAGTTTGCTCAGAATCTCTTCACTGCTCCTGGAAACATTTGATAAATGAAAGGGTATTGCTTTTATTTTAATGTAAATGCCTTCTCACAATTGATGTGTTTTGTCATCTGATAAACAATAACATGTTTGTTTATGAAACCTTTCACCCAGTGGTGAAAATGTATTCTGTCAAAAACACCTGCGGAACACCTTCATTTTGCATAGAAATCCCATTATAATTATTATTATATACAAAAAGACATACTGTACTCTACTGTGATGTTATACAGTGCTGGCTGGTGGACACAGAGGAAAAGGCCTAACACATTTCCTACCTCAAAGGGTCTTCCCGACATGGATCTCCAGTACTAACTGTCCATGTGATCGTTTCCCTAACATAAACATATTGGACAGAAATATTTGGCTGCTGGGTATTGGCTAGCAAGCTCTCGTGATGGCTGTAGTTTATCCTATCAGTGTCCATCTGCTCCCATGTCGATATTTGCATATTTCACACAAAACAGTAGGTGTGGAAGGTTTTTGCCTGGACTATGTTTGGTGGGAAAAGGTCTTTACACAGAAAAATACAGAAGGCAGCATTTTAATGTGGACCTGCAATTTCAAAGGCATGATCATGCAGTAATTCGACTTTTAAAACATTAAGAGATGCATATAGATGAATGTTTTAATTGTAATTTATAACTTTTAATGTTAGTATTGTAAATTGTCTTCCCCGGCCACAATGAAACAGACAGCATAACATGAGACCCCTTTGGACATTCTAATGCTGTGTTTTTTACCCAACAGTGTATCAGTAAACTAATGCTGCTTTCTGATGTTCTGGCACTGACAAGTGTTTTGGGGAGGTGCATTTGCATCCTCTGACCAAATGATGCCGCTATTATACCAACATATATTATGCGGCTTCAATCTGTTTTCATACATTGAAATGAGTGTGCAGAAAGAGATCAGGACATATTTAGTTATGGCAATGTAAGAAGCAATAAGTGCCCTAAAATTGTCATTTTTGAAGAACCTAGGACAATCTGTCAACATCTGTCAACATCTGTAAATATTGGCAGATTTCTGTTAAAACAATTGGCACTGGTATTGCCTAAAAAGTTGCCTTGTGTATCATTACCTCTCAGACATTCGTAGTCATATCTTTGTCTGAGGAATTCTCTGACTCAGGTTCCAATTAAATAAATGGAGTGCTTTCAGAAAGATGAGCTTGACAATGTTTAGTTAGTACAGTACTTTGCACATGCCTATATAATAATGCTTTATTAATAGTCATATCAGAGCTGTGTCTTATTTTAGATCATGAAAAGCCTCCCTGTTTTTGGTTATTGTGCAGTACAAATTTGAAAACTTTTGCTGCATCCGGAAACTGTAAACATCCGCAGGTAGCATAGATCTTTATTATTAAACTTGTTTAGACATTAGTACATCTTACTTATGTTTTGTTTTTTATTCCTTTTCCAGTATGTGAATCAGCTTGTTCGATTTGTTTAGATTTATTAGATTTAGAATATATTTTGGTTTTTGATGTTTATTTTTTCTCCTTCCTTTGTGTTGTGCATTGAGTTGTAATTTGATATATTTGTTGTGATCTAGTCCATATTCAGGCAGAATTGCTGGGAGTTGCCCTTGCAAAGCAATGTAGTTATTCTTAAGGTGTACACATTGTTATAAAAACATGAATTTGTGTATCCTCATTAAGTAGCCTGATCAGGTGTGTAGTGTACAGTAAAGGTGAATATACTCACCCGAAACAATATGATTCCTTTCCTACACCAGTGGTTCTCAGCCATTTTGTTTGCAATTATAATGGTAGTGAAATCATTGACATTTTTGGCCTTTTTGTCATACATCTAAAATAACATTTAAATGAAAACATTGTTTATATATCATTACAAGAACCACTCAGAATAACCACACAAACTTACCAAAAACTCGTGGTGTGAACCACTGGCTCACACCACTTGGTTTGACTGTCACCACCTTTCCCCTTACAAAATATTTGCTGTTGTACTACTGTATGAAGTTTGAAAAGACATTTTGAGAAACCCACACTTCAATTTTCTCCTGGTCAGATTTATCTTGCTGTAATGTGGTGTTACATGAAAAACATGGCTAGAAAGCCCGCAAATGCAGTGCTGTTTTGATATGCTTTGTCAGCTCATTGGATTGGTGTTGACGTGTTCTGTATGTGTGGTAACAAGTATTTACATGATGAAAAGCAACTGTTTTAGATAGGTTTGATATGTGGAACACTGAGAGTGTGTAGATGGTCTGTTAATACACTTCAGTGTAAGGTTTGATCAATTAAATAGCTTTATATTTATATAAATTGCATTACATGTATGTTTATGCATACTGTATACATCAATAAATGAAATAAGATACATTAATATCAAATGTTGAACAGATAAGAATATACACTAAGAAAACACATGCAAGCCTTTGCAATATAAAAATCAGATCCAAATTAAAAAGGCTTCCATACCAATTTTTTTAGCATTTTCTGCATTCACTCACAGCTCTAAAAAACTATTTACTTCAATTTACTACTAAATCCTGAATTGTATAGTATTACTGTAGGTTATACTCAAATTGACAGTAATATCGTGTTTATTCTTCACAGCATTAACACCATTATATAGTATATTATCCCTGTATGAATTAACAAGACTTCTTTATGTTCATGGTGCAAGAATATTTCTTTAATCCTGTGTACAATACAATTCAGAAGTCAGCATTTTCTCAAGTAGAACTTAGAAATAGAAAATATATATAAATAGATAAACTACATTGTATGTTTGTTTTTCTTTGGTCAGACATGTCTTGAATGCAGCATTGAATTGATAGCAGTCATTGTTTATGTACTGAAACCAAGTTCAGGCTAATGATCATCATTTTTGTGCTGTACAGTAACATGGGAAAGGTGGCCTCGCTAAACCAAACCCTGCGAATTACAGCCCATCATTTCCAGTTTTGCTATGGTTAATAATGTGACATTTATTGGAAGAGGTTTAAATGTTTTAATGTCAGTTCAGTCAAACAGTGATGTGATGGACATGGCCTGTGTGACACGCAGGCTTTGGTTTGCAGCTAAAAGACTTGTGGCTGTGACTTGAGTGCAGTAGTTCAGTGCCTATACTAAATGTGAGGGTGTGCCTCCTCTAGACTCTCCTACAATAAACTCTTTTGACTTGCTGTCTGATTCTGTATGTCCTGTAAGCCTATTGTTGCAATTGCGGCCGTCCGACTGCATCATCACCCTCTTGCAAGGTCGCAGGGCCTGACGGAGACAATACATGGGAGCAGCATTAAATGCACAAACAACAATATAGAGGACAAAACATAAAGCAACACCACGATAATGGTGGAAAAGAGAGAGAGTAGCAAGTTTCAGAGAGGGCAGAATGGTGATGGGGGTAAATGCAGACAGGATTACATAACAAGGCGGTGTGTATTTCTGCACGTTTGTTCCCCACAGAGAAATGTAATGGGTCTGCCATCAGAGAAATGTCACCTGATTCATAATGGATGAAGCCAACCATCAAACCCCACATCAATGGCAGCACAAGCGCAAAGCACTCTTACTGTATGTACAGTGCAATAGGCATTTGCTCAGACGGAATGACTCTATATGTACGCCGTTATATGGTCCACTGGTTGCCCAAATGAATCTCTCATCCTTGCAGCTCTCGTAGGGAGTGGTATGTCACATAGAATGAGCATCATGTTAAGTGGAAGAGATTGGGGAGGCAAATCATGCATGAGCCACATGTGACCGCGTAGGCGTTTTACAGAGATTTACTTGAGTTGGATTCATTCATTTTATTTTTCACCATGATCCAGGTTAACTAGTATGCAAACATGCTTAAAACATCTTAAAGAGACATAAAGGATGATAAACCATTGAAGGCAGTCCATATAAAATCCTTTGACTCATAAATGTTTATACAGTAGGGGAGAACGGGGTAGGATGAGCCACTTTTTGCATTTGATGATTGTACTGCAAAATTAAAGTGTATTTGTATTAGTTACTATATACACTTCAGGTTGCACCTCCATCCATCTTCATCCGCTTATCCAGTCAGGTTGCGGGGGCAGCAGCTCCAGCAGGGGACCTCCATTTCCCGAGCCACATTGGAAAGCTCTGACTGGGGGATCCCAAGGCGTTCCCAGGCCAGTGTGGAGATATAATCTCTGCACCTAGTCCTGGGTCTTCCCCGAGGCCTCCTCCCAGCCAGACGTGCCTGGAACATCTCCCAAGGGAGGCGCCCAGGGGGCATCCTGACCAGATGCCTGTACTCAACTGGCTCCTTTTGACGCAAAAAAGCAGCGACTCTACTCTTAGTTCCTCATGGATAGCCAAGCTTCTCACCCTATCCCTAAGGAAGAAGCCAGCCACCCTTCTGAGAAAATATTTTGTCCGATGTAGCCTAACTCGAGTTACATTTGTTTATTTGCCTACTTTTATGACCATCATAAGGCTACCAGCATTGGCAAGTCCACTATTCAATGCCCCACCCTCCTTGTTTGTGGCTATAGTCATGCCTGTAAAGTAAGCTACAGTATTTGCACCTGGCGTGCAGGCTAATGGTATATTATGTATTCCAAATAGTATATTTCTCAAATAATAGTTCTGAAATATCAGAGAGAAGCAGACCGAACTACAAAATGATTTTGAGAGCTACAGTTTCTTGTGTATGTGCAAGTTTGTCAAATAATTTGCCCTTCATGATGGGAATAATAAAGTCTGTATCTATAGATGTCATTCAACGGCCATAATTCAATCT
>JAODUH010001720.1:0-12569 GCA_027564835.1 Typhlichthys subterraneus | reverse complement strand
CAGGGCACACACCCACCCATAATACAGCCCACCAACCAGGCACCACCATGTCGCCATCATTAGCGGAACCCCGGAGATGACACCACAGAAGCACTAAATAACCCAATCCACGACACACCTCCCAGAACCACCAATACTGAATCCTCGTAAACATAAAGAATGGAGAACCCAGTAATAAGTAAAGTAATATAATTACTTTTTGAAGGAGTAATACATTAATAGGAACTTATTACAATTCCTGAGTAACTTGCACTAGTGGCAAGACTACTTAACACCCCACAAAACCCATCAATTCCAATTTCTAATCCAAGGACCGGACAAACCCCCCCCCCCCCCTGTTCCAGCCTCTTAAAATCTGCACAGTACAGGCATGTATTTCGATGTCCATTAACAAGGATGCCTCACATGGATGACAACTAGAGGCTTTCCTCTCATAACAAGCTTTCAAGATGGATACTACTCTAATAGTAATATCCCTAAGGCCACAGCTGCAGGAGGACTGCCTTGTAATCTGTGATTGGGCTGTAGATGGCTTTAGCCAGCCACGAGCACGTAGACCCAGACAAACGCATGCATGCTTTTTGCTAATTGCTTTTTTTTTTATTATTGCGGGATGGAAAACCACCTGCTACATATTATTTCATGATGAAACAGGATTCAGGTCCTATACTGCAATTGTAACCTGGAGATTCACCTAACATAACATCTTCAATAATTATAGTTTGAGCCAGAATTCGAGCCTGAAAGTGAGGAAGTTGGTCTAACAACTTCTTAACTTTCAGGCTCGAATAATTCAGTACACCTTTGTAGGCTAGACTGGAGCTTCATGTTATTTCAAAACATCATGTGTGTGGTGTGAGTTCAAGTGCAGATGTTTTATCCCAAACCTTAGCTCTAAAATAGCTGAAAACATTTAAACAATAAACAACAAAATCACAAACGCATATGTAGGTTAATTTTAAAAAGATTAGCGTGCGTAACTAATTACTCATTGTTATTGATGCAAAAGTAGACTTGTTGTCATTGCAAAGTAGGCCCTTCATTAACAAAAACCAAGTAAATAAATTAAGGTACAATTATGTGTCAATAAAAGACGGTTTGATCAACTTTAAACCTTTACTTTAAAATATGGGTTATCTCAAAGGATGGGATGGGACAGGTAGCTCAGAATATTTGATTTATTATTAACTAGTTACAACAGAGAAAATGTGTTGTTCTCAAACACTACAGTTCTTTGTAATATCAAACATATAGTTGTTGGTGCAGTCAGTTACAGTAGCTGTGTGCTCTTGCCACAAACCACAACTAATATTCATATTGGTTTCTACAAATTTCCCCCCGTGCTTCTGGATTGGACGGGCAAAGTAAATCTGGGATTAACACAAGAAGTGTGTCTTGTTGAGTTTATCATCCATTTTTGAATGACAGGCGTGTTCAACATCCACGTACAGAGCATAACATACAGTGCATATCCCATTGCATTTACATGTAATCCTTTAATGCACTTTACAGTAAGATTAGATCAGAACAACATTTTTAACATTAATAGCAGAGATACATATTATAACGCCGTCCTGAGCAGAGTATGACACTTTGTGTTGTATTCCAGCTCCAGCTGTTCTTTGTTGACACAGAGGAGCATGCATGTGTGTGTGTGTGTGTGTGCACGTGTGTGCACGTGTGTGTGTGCATCGCCCAGCAAGCATTTGAAGAGTTCAGAAAACCTCTTTAGTGCATCTACAAAAAAAAGTAGCTATTAACAATATAAAAACAGCATTATTTGAACTGAACTCTTTATTTGTTTTGGTCTGAGATGCTGGTGTGCCAAACCCATCAGAAGCCTCTGGTCCAATATTTCTGGGATATTTCCTTGGTTCCAGATATGGCCAATACTTGTTCACAGTCTCAATTATCTTTTTGAGATATGAGAACTGAGTTGAAGTTGAGTTTGGCTAATATCCACATAAGCCTAAAACTTTACCAGGACGCATCCATGACCAATATATATGTACAGTAGTAGCAGTTATGGATTTTGTATGCAAAAATCTGTTTATAGAGATGACCGGTGCTCTAGAGAGACATCTAGTGGAAGGCAAGAGCATACATACTATGCTCTTGCTCTTGTATTTTCAGAAAACGGGCAGTTAGCTGACCATGAACAGATATTCAATGAATTTGACAAAAACTATGCTTGTTATGTAGCTTGTAATGGCTGACTTTGTGACTTTACTGACTTCGATGTGGTCCTTTTTCAGTACCATGGAGAGCGCTGCCTGTAGCCTACTGTATATGGGTCGTATCTTACAACCGGCGCAATATGCGGTGCAAAGCGAGAAAGCAAGCATCTTTACTATTGTTTCAGAACCGACGCATTCGTCATTTTCCCGTCCAGCGCCCACGTTGTTAAAATTGCACATACACTTACGCCCATTCGAGTGCAAGTGGTTGGTCTTAATATGAGGTGTGGTCTAGCACATTGCTGACGTATTGCTATCTTGAGGCAGCAGAAAGTGATTAACTTGGTCTATAAACTTGGTCTATAAACCTGGTCTATAGTCAGCGCAAGCGCGCATCATCAATATTGTATCGCACGGACGACGTGTGTACACTGCTTGTTACGCATAGGGATGTGCAGGAGCGCACAAATATGCAAAGGATTAAAAATGAATATAGTGTGCAATGTAAAATATAATTTGTGTGTAGCCTACATAATATTTTAGGGATCTCGCTATTGCCTAGATGGTCTGCATAGCCTAGCGCATTCACTAAGCCGCCGGTATCCATCTGCCTATGAGGCAAGCGCGCATGGGTTTTTAAAAGGAATGGGAGACTCTGATTGGTTTATCGTATGTTACGCCCATGACAACCATGTATAATGAAGAGAGTAATTAGTTCAAGCCTTTGGAACAATGCGCCCGGCGCACCGACCTTTTGTCTTCAGGAGAAATAGCAACCGTGAATTTGGACATGCCCTAAATTCAATTTGTAGGCCATGCGCTTATCGTTAATAGGGCCGATGTGATCATTGCGTCTGACGTTCGGTGAACTTTCATTTATTAACAGACACAGCCTGAATAGACGACAAGTGTATACAGCCACCGTATTGTGCAGTGTCTTCACTTTTGCGATGGGAACTTACAGTAGGTTAGACCTTGGAAAAGGCATAGGAATTAGGTAGCCTACACTGCATGTTAATAAAACTGGATTTTAAAAATCCCATTATGATCAACAACTACAGTTGAACCTATATGGGTGTTCGTTTGTGTTTTTAAATGTGGTTAAATCATTGCTGTTTAACGGTTGAGCCTTCTCAAAGGATATGATGTGGCTCCAGCCACCACACCAAAGTTTAGGCATACCGTAAGCTTCTTATGACTTACTGCGTTTCCATGCAACCCAACCTGTTTCCAACATATGACTCGACTGGAGTGTGTTTCTTTCAGGTTACAATTCACGCCAATATTTTGAATATCAATATATATAATAAAAATATAAGAAATATAATAAAAGTTATGTTAAGTTATGAGCCTTATGTGCGAGAACTATAGCCTAGTGAAGACGTGTGATTCGACAATACAATGCAGGTTAACCAATCTTTACACTTTCAGAGCTAGACTCGTAGACACCCCCTGAGGTTTGAGCAGTAGTGGCCTAATTGGGGGCTTTTGGTGACGTGTGGACTGGGAGGGCTGTCCGTTCTTACATATTTCATCTGTCGAGAGAGAGAGAGAGAGAGAGAGAGAGAGATAGAGAGAGAGAGAGAGAGAGAGAGAGTGTTAAGACTTATATAGGCTAAACCAATCTTACGCGCATTCAAGTGGAAATATGCGAAGAGCTATCTGCGTCAAACTGTCAAACAATCTGTGCCAAACTGGTGATGCAGTCAGACAGTACATATAGCATATTCCCGCAGTCGAAGTATCGTGCAGGCTTCTTACAACGGACCGGGCCAGTTATTTCGGCTGAACTATGAGTGCGGAGTGCACTGGTTATTACAGCACACAGAGCGTCTTTGTGGACGGGTTCGCCTGTCCCAAACCTGGGAACGACCCCCGAGCCGTGTTCTGCTGCGGATTTAATGACATCAAGTATTGCTGTGACGACTCCAACAGCTTTTTCCCGTATGAATATGGATACATGTGGTGGTTGAGGTAGGGGGGTCGACGCAGTTTTATCTTCATTGATTGATGTAATATTTATATATGATATAATTTGTATATATAATATATTAATATCAATTATAATGAATGTTGAACGTAGCCTATTATTAGTCTTTTCTTTGTGTATAGGATGGTGAGAAAATATGAATCATGACTTCCCAACTTTTTAGCGCATATCACGAACGCTATTAATTCATGGCGTAGCCTAATAATAATAATAATAATAATAATAATAATATATTATTATTATTATTATTATTGATAATATTAATAATAATTTAATAATAACCCGAGAGTTGTTCAAATTGCGCTCCTCAAACCTTCAGTAAGAGGGTGTTTTATTAGTTTATTTGACTCGTCACGGACGGCTGCCTAAATGTTTCATAACATCTTTCTGCAATCCTGCAGCAAAGAAAATCCAGTGTAGTGAAATCGTGTTATCGTTATCTTTTTCCGGGTAGATTTGAGCTACTCTAGCCTACATGCCTACTTCCCATCTAAGTGCGCACATCTAATATTTCCGTATCTTCTGCTTCTCCTCCCTCCAATTTCCTCACGCCCTTCTCTGGAATACTTTATCCACAATTCGCCCTCCCTCCACCCCCCATCTACTCGGCTCAGTATCGGGGCTCTTGTTGGTCTCTCGATCGCAGCCGTGGTCCTCCTGGCCTTCCTCATCACCGTGTGCGTCCTCTGCTACCTCTTCTTCGCCACCAAACCCAGTCGCCTTGACAACGGACTGCCACTTAGAGCACCAGGTAAAGAGCGTAATACCTTAGGGCGTCTGTTGGCAACGCTTTTCTGTATCCACGGCGATATAGCCGATAGTTTTATAACATTTTTGACATTTCTGTGTGAATCTTGGAGTGCTCTTTATCAGCCAGTGCTTTCAAAATATAATTCAAACTATGTTTCTGCTATTATCTCTAAAACACAAACATTAAATGCATGGGTTATTCTCAAACACTAGGAGTGAAATGTTACAATTCACAGTATCATATATATGGGGTGAAATGTAACATTATGATTGACCCAAAATGTCGGCCAATGTGTCTTGGGACTTCAGTCACATGATACATTCTGTTTCAGCCAGTCTCTCTTCCAAGACCTATTAAATAGACCTATGATGATCATTGGTCAATTCAATGAGAAATCCTAAATCCTAAATACATCTTGAAATTTGCCAAGCCCACTTAGTAGTCAATACATGCACAGATTTACATTTAAAATAAATGTATAGGGTACTTTTAGTATTTAGGCTAACTTCCGGGAACTATTTTGAGGCCCCACGAGCCGCCATTGCTGTGAAAAAATGGTCCAACGGTTCTTTACATGGCTCTGGTTGTAACTAGTAAAGTAGCAGATGAATTATAGGCTATCATGGGTGACAAATATGCTCATATAAAATGTATAAATTATAACTAGCCTACACAAACAATGTATCAACTGCAGGTTGCTTTATTTGTTGCCTATAGATTTAATTTGCAGTAAAGACGTGTATTATGTTCTATGGTATGTTCATACAAATCTGTAAAGCAGACACGTTCACGTAAATACCCAAGTGCAGTAAATGTTCATACCCTAAATACTAATACATGTAACTATGTGTGTGTTCATGTGTGTGTCTGCATGTGTGTGTGCTGTCCAGCCCCGGGCCCCAGCGAGGGCCCCAGCCATGCCACAGTGCCCCAGTCGGGGGGTCCGCAGGGCCCCAGCTATGGCTCCGGGGCTCCACAAGGCTTCAGGAAGCACTTTGCCAGCAGGAGGCTGGACTGCGACAACCAGCCGCCTGACCCGGACCGCCTGTTCCAGAAGTGCTTCATGGCCACCGTCACCAGTGTGAAGGTTGAGAGAGCGTAGACGAAAAACACATGCTGGGTCCTATTAATGGCTCACAGGGATTCTGCGGGTGTGCTGCCACGGCAATGGGGAAAGACAAAAGAATAAATCAAATAAAAAATAAAAAAAAACATCTGGTGGCAGACGATTCTTCTGCCGAGGAAAACAGCTGTTTGCTCCATTGATGGGAGGGGGGGGAATGCCGGGCCATGCTCCATAGATAAGATGTGGGGGAAACGCCGAGCCAATTCACCCGTATGGGGACATCCCGTGAGACCAAAGCGGGGGCTTTTTATCTCCAATAACACTGTGAATTCAGACTGCTCACGTATTTTGTGAATCACTTCATGCACAGCCTTTTATTTTTGCCTTGAGTGCGGAAGACCTTGGAAGCAACAAGTGGGAGAATATTAATCACACAAGGATAAAGGATCCATTATTGTTCCAACTGTCACGTTTGGACAGACATCTTGCAGTGCACTTTGAGGAAAAAAAGAACACATTCCCTAACTTGATTGGTTATCTGAATGGGAGTGGTAGGTCCGAGGTGATTACAGTAATCACAATCCAGAAATGTTCTTACAACTGGCAAATCTGACTGGTTCTTTACACATTACACAATTTTGACAACATATCCAAATGTGTCAAAACCTCTCAGGTTCATTCAGACAACACAACTAACCACACAACTGAACACTCTTTATTAACCATATGCATCAAAATGGCTTCATTAAATACTTAATTAATTATTAATTTTATTATTATTTAAATATTTTAAATACACATCCAATATCCAATATGGGTAAATGGAGCTTAGGGATAGGAAAATAGACATACTGTACATTGTCAAGGCTAAAGATGTTAGTTTCACAAAATATTCACTCAGGGAATTGTACTCCAGTGCTACAGTACATTGATTCAGAAATAAAAAACAGTATTGTACTGTAGTTCCTACTCAAGAGCGCAAGGTACTGCCATTAGTATAAAGGAAATATACTGTATTTCAGAGTATGCTGATCCATCTTGTTACTTGATGCATGCACAAACAAACATGGCCATGGCTTGGACAATGCGATCTCTGCTATAATGAGGTAATGGGAAGGAAGGGGGGGGGGGGGAGGGGGGGGGTGTAACCTTATATTGAAACTGTTTGTGAATGGCTGTACTTACAAAAAATACTTTGGAGTTGCAGTTGATTGGATGAACCATCTGGTCGTTTTCGGTACACCTAAACCACGCCCATATAGCTATAAACACGCAGATTGGAAAACCAGGCCCGTGTACAGTAGATGTAAACACGACACTGATTGGAAAGTTCAGTTGCTACTCGGACACATAAAAAATTATTCAGAGGCTTTTCAGACTGATTCTCACGGCGAAATTAAACTGAAGCTCGCGAGATCAGGATGGGGGAGGGGTGGCATTGGCAATATTAAAAAGAAGGCTTACCATATAGCTATCCAATCAGCATGCACTGGTTACAATAAATTCTGTTAGAACACAACAAGAAATCATGTTACAAACAATGACGATATATATATATACACACAGTGTATATACAGTATATACTATATTACTCTCAAAAGTGCCATAATTCTAGCCATTCTGTTTGATTTTACAAAGAATATACAGTACTGGGTCAAACCATGTAACACATTGGCAAATCCATGCCATATTTTCTGTTTGCTAAATGCCTTGCCCTGAATGTATTCTGGATTAATATGACCCCCGGATTTACTTACTAAAATAAACCATATGTGTCTTACATGTTTAAAAAATGTTATTTATAAACTAAATGAGACTTTGTGGATGCACTGATGCAAGAAGACAAGGTTTTAAAGTTGATTCATACAATATTTTAAACAACATCAGTAGCCTATGTATTTCTGTACAGTAGCATGGCTCTATAATATGTGTTAAATAAGATTAAGACCATTGGGGAATTAGAGCTCAGAGCTGTGGTGAAGTAACACAGTATACAAATAGTGTCACATGCATGGCCAACATTAGGCTCTGCCAGATCTGCAGTGTTATCAGTGTTGTCACATGAGAGTGAGAGAGCTTAAGAGTGAAAACTAGCGAGAGAACCAGGCATGCTCAATTTGTGTGTTGGCATGCCACAAGGCAACTATTGTAATGCAATTAGAAAATAAAAATATCTTGAAAGTTCAGTAGAAAACCTAACTTTAGTACTTAGCATTTAGTAGAGCCATGGAAAGAACAGAGTTACGCCAATGGAATTTTCAACGGTCACATGGTTCACGGAGAGGCGAAACCTATGGCAAAATAGTTAAAGTGCTTCCAAGTGCTTGGTGGGCAATTTGGTGGGCAATTCCAATACATACATAACTTCATTAGTAGTCAATAAATGCACCGATATACATTTAAAATAGAATTTAGTGTACTTTTAGTATTTAGGCTAACTTCCGGGAACTATTTTGAGGCTCCGTTGCTGTGAAAAAACCTGGAGTGAGGTGAGATTTATGCAACTCTGTCTTTGCATGGCTATGGTAGGGATAGGGACACTCAGTATAGAGCGGGGTGATGGCTTATACAATTGGATAATTAGTAACTCAATAGACCTTCTCCCTGATTAGACCTTGAGTGTATTGTATGCTACAATTTTCTCCTCACCAACTGATTACTACTGAAAGAGTTTGCAACTATCCCCAACATAGACACTACCAGACCTGTGACTCATGTGTTCCATACTGAATGTTAGTTCTAAGAATTAATATAATAATAATAATAATAATAATAATTATTATTATTATTATTAATAATAAGAATAATAAGAATAATAAGAATAATAATCTTAATCATTATTATTATTATTATTATTATTATTATTAATAATAATAAAAACAATATTCTATAACAACATATAACATCCCTCAACAAATTGGCTAAACCCAACCGACCCTTTCCTTAATATACTAGTACTCACCTTAAGTCACTTTGGATAAAAGCATCTGCTAAATTGTATATTGTGTATACAGCAGGCTACTACAAACCCCAGAGTCACGTTGCACCAAGGCTAACATTGGGCTCCAAAAAACAGTAGTATGTATTAATAGTAGTATGCACACATATAGTCCAATCTCCAAATTTTCCAATTTATTCTGGCAACAATACCAACTTGTATTGCTTGAATTCCTTATACTTTTGGGTATAGCACCAAATAAGATAATTGGGGAAGGTGCATCCTTTGTATACTTATACATGGGGCCTATGCCAACACTCAGAAATGAAGCACTGTACAACTTTTGTTTAGTTACAGTTTCAACTCATTTAGCTGCCTGTGTCACAAGTCAGTAGTTCAAACTTTTGGCCTCATATAAAACTACTGACGTTTGACATCTTCAGGAGAAAGGCAATAGGCATTAAATGCAGTTTTACTGTAAGATCATTTTAAGTGTGAATCTTTAAATATATATATCTTTCTGTAATGCTTATTTTGAAAGATATGGAGCCCCTATGCATTTACATATCCATAAACACTTTGGTTTACCCAGTACTAAAATATACATAAACACAGCACGCCATAGTCTATCAACCTCATTAACTTTGAAATCGCAATGCTCCTTTTTCAGAAGCTTGATGTAGAAGATATAGAAGATGTAGAACAAAGTTAAAACCATAAAAGGTAGAATGCCTTTGGCCTACTGAAAAACTTAACATCTCCTGCTTCAGCATGGTGGATGTGCTGAATATTCTACTCATAGCATGCATCTTACCATACAAACTGTGCAATCATCTCCATCTGCATTGCATGATTTTATTTGTACAGTGATTCATACCCACATAATGCATTTAATCTCCCTCCAGCCTTTTCATGGCACCATGTGCATATTCTTGATTATAGGCATTGTTAAATTGTATATTTGCTGAAAAGAGAGAAGAGAGAGAGAGAGAGAGAGAGAGAGAGAGAGAGAGAGAGAGAGAGGGAGAGAGAGAGAGAGAGAGAGGGAGAGAGAGACAGAGAGAGGGAGAGAGAGAGAGAGGTGAATGAGTGGTTATAGATTAAAGACTGGAAGTAAATGTTAGTACTATTATTCTTCCACTTAGAAAGTACTATAGATCCAAAAACCTTTTCCCCCCGTGTCAAATTATATTCAGTTGATGGTTGATCAGCTGTAAACAGCCTCAAAACATCAAAACCTCTCAAATGACTCATGCACTAGTGCCATCTTCAATATTGCAATATGCCAGACATGTTTTAGGAGCTACATTCTCTGTGAATGGGAGACCAACATGTAAGTAAGTTATTATCATATTTGGGGTCTGCTTGTGTGTGGCTCTGATGTTTTTCATTGACAGACACTTTAAATAAATATATACAAAACAATTTATTCACTTACTCTCCAAATTGTTTTTTTTATTAATTTTGGTTAATTAGATTGAGATTGTAATGTCCTATGATATGTCATTTGTGATACAGAACAGTGGCACATGTTAAAAACACCTCAAATTAACAAAACAACAAAGGTATTCGCGATCATAGCAATTGATAAATATCACTTTCCAGACAATAAAGGTGCCTGTCATTATTGTATGCTGGCAGCAACAACTGTAGAATGAATACAAATAAACAATTATTAGATGTAACAACTATAGTCTGAAGTACAGTCCAGGTACTGTACTTAAGACTATAGTTGTTTGATGTCAACATATTTCCTGCTATTTCTCTGCAGCTTCTTCAACAGTGCGTATAGGCTACTATTGAGCTGTTATTTAAACAGCAGCATAGCTGCAGAAATAACACCCTTTGTGTTCAAACTATCTTTCCACTGGAGAGCTTGATGACTCATCAGAATAAAATGCATTTAATTAAAAAAATGTAATACAGATGTATACAATCTATCATTGTATTGATCCTTGTTGCATGCTTTCACATTACAGTACAAAAGCTTGTCTTACAGGTAAGTGTGCATCTCCGTGCCATACACTGCCTAGCCAACTTTTTACACCTAAATGTGATTACAAAAGACAAAAATTAGAGATGAGTAGTTGTCAGTGCCCCTGAATGTTTTAACAATCCCAATAACTATTATTGAGATAAGACATATCGTGTCGATAGAGTAATGCCAAGTATACATTTTTATTCATCAATATATTTTTGAAAATATTCTTTACATGGAAATTAACATTGCTTATGATAAATGACTTTACAAACCCTCTTCTCTTCCATGTCAAACACAGTTAGACAATGGTCATCAAAGTTAAATTGCAATATTATCACATTGCTTCAAATGAAACATGATCATACACTTGTGGCAAATCCCTTCCTCATTTTGGATAGATCGTTTCAATTTGGGCCTGTTTACTATATGGAAAAGTGATTAAAGCCTGCATTCTTTCAAGAGAAATTTTTACATTTGCCCTCTAATTTTCAAATCTGCTTTTGTGACACTACCGTTGAGCTGTTAATTAAACAGTTAATTAAACACAGAAATAATGCACTTTGTGTTCAAACTATCATTTACACTGGAGAGCTTTTGTGACACTATAAAGGAATTCAGTGTAGTTCCGGACATGAATAATAGTCACTGAAGCACAGAACTGATATAAATATTAAAACCCTCTGCAGGACACAAGATATACGTAAAAAATGGCAGATTAAATTCCACAAAGCACACCGTCACACACACATTGTGCTTGTTTACAGGAATATGACCAGACAATGTCAGTTCTCAGCATCATATCATGTAAGGCTATTCAAATACGAATGACAGTGCCACCAAGAGGTTCTCACAGCACACAGCATTTATGTGTGAAAAAATCAGTACACCCTTTCTGATTCCATTAAAATGCTAAGTAGCAGACATATGCTGCTAATCAAATGCCCTTGATTAATTGATTATCAGCACGTGTGAAAGCCTCTATAAAATCCAAGGTTTTAGCAGTTTGCTGGTCTGGAGCATTCAGGTGTGTGTTAATACAATGCCAGGGAGGAAAGACATCAGCAATGATTTTAGAGAAGCAATTGTTGCTGCCCATCAATCTGGGAAGAGTTATGAGACCATTCCCAAACATGTTGAAGTTCATCATTCTACAGTGATAAGGTTTATTCAAACGTGGAAAGCATTCAAGAAAGTTGTCAATCATCCCAGGAGTGAATGTCCCATCAAAATCACGCCAACGTCAGACCGTGAAATGCTCAGAGAAAATGTAAAAAACCCAATGGTGGTGGACGGGTGATTAATTGGGCTTGTTTTGCAGACACAGGACCTGGGACCCTGGCAGTCATGAATCAACCATGAACTCCTTTGTATACAAAAGTATTCTAGAGTCAAATGTGAGGTCATCTGTCCGATAGGTAAAAGTTTGCTGGTATTGGATCATGCAAAAAGATGCTGAACTCAAGCACACCAGTAAATCTACAACAGAACGTCTGAAAAAGAAAATAATAAAGGTTTGCAATATTTGAAATGCTGTGGCGGGACCTTATGAGAACAGTGCATGAACCTCAATGAACAATGTGGCCTCACCACATTGTAAAGAAGAGGGGTCCAAAATTCCTCCACAACGATGTGAGAGACTGAATAATAGAGTAATACAGAAAATGGT
>JAODUH010001719.1:0-12569 GCA_027564835.1 Typhlichthys subterraneus | reverse complement strand
TAGATATATCCACCCATAGGATATATACTGTATACATCAGTGGACCTATAGATATATCCACCCATAGGATATATACTGTATACATCAGTGGACCTATAGATATATCCACCCATAGGATATATACTGTATACATCAGTGGACCTATAGATATATCCACCCATAGGATATATACTCTATACATCATGATCCAGATTCCAAGGCAGCATTATTCCCTTTATAAATTCCCGTCTCACCCTCGCCCCCACGCCTATCGCCAGTTGTCAGACACATTGGCCACCCATTATGTTGGTCTCTCGTGATGAAGTCACCTTCTCCACCGGTGCCAATGCGCGGCAACGAGGCATCCTGGGCCGTTGCCACGGAGACCAGCGAGCGGTGGCGGCGGAACTCGTCTTGGCACGGGGGGGGGGAAAAGGGGCTCGCAGTGAGGTCGAGTGACAGCCTAGCGACGCTCGCTCTCAAACACACACAAACGCACAAACACACAAACAAACACACGCACACACACACACAAACAAACACACACACTGTGTTCTCCCCAAGGCTCAACAAGCAGGCAGGCAAGCAGACAGAGGAGATGGTGGTTGGTGTGTGTGTGTGTGTGTGTGCGTGCGCGTGTATGTGTGTGTGACAGTGACGTGACACTGGTGAAATAATTATGAGTCCAAAACAGGGCTGACAGGAAGCAGCCTGCGCCCTTCAGCTATCTGTCAACTGTCATTAACACACACAGAGAGAGAGAGAGAGAGAGAGAGAGGGAGAGAGAGAGAGAGAGAGAGAGAGGGTGGGAGAGAGATTGAGGGGAGAAGAAAGGGAGACACAGCAGAGATGGACCCTGGTGAGAGAATAAGGGAGAGTAAGTGGGTGTGATGGAGGGATGAAGATGGAGGGAGAGAAGAGGGCATATGAAGAGGAGGGGTAATGATCTGATGCAAGAACAGAGAGACGCAGAGAGAGAGAGAGAGAGAGAGAGAGACACAGAGAGAGAGAGAGAGAGAGAGAGATGTGAACAAGTGTGAGAGACGAAACAACGTTGCCTGAAGATATCACCTTGCTCATTTGCGAGGCGCTATCGTGGGCGAGGTTTTTGAGGGACAGCGGTTAATTTTGGCACACATACACACATGCACACACACGCACGTGCACACACACACTCGCCCACACACCCACTGAATTCAAGCTGAACTATTATGGAATGTCAAAGTATTTGGAGCATCAAGCACGCAGACACTGCGTGTGTGTGTGTGTGTGCGTGTGTGTGTGTGTGTGTGTGTGTGTGCGTGTGTGTGCGTGCGTGTGCATATGCATGTGTGTTTTGACATGGCCCCAGGCCTTGTGAAAACAGCCCCCATCCCCAGCAACCCCCACTAATGTGTGAGCTCTGCCCTTTATCCAGCAAATACCAAAGGTTAGGAATAGTGTGTGTGTGTGTGTGTATGTGTGTGTGTGTGTGTGTGTGTGTGTGTGTGTGTGTGCGCGCATGACTCCATATGCTAATGTTTGCCCATATGCCCTGTTTAATATAAATATCATAAGGAAACCTATAGTGTGGCATGAGCTGTACCTGTTGTGTCGCCCTTGACAACATGAACTGTAACACAGTATATGGCAGAGGTCTTCAACAGGGGGTCCTTACAGGGGGTGTGTAATCTTAATGTCAGAAAATATGCTTTCACATAAATACAACATGTTCTATAAATACATGGCGCGCACCTCTGATATTTTGTAACTGACGCGTCATGCGGCATGGACTGCTCGCTGGGTCTTCTATAATATAATGCAGATGGACTGCGGAAGGCGGAAAGAATAGATCGGGACAGAGCAGCCATTGCAAACCACTTATTTTAAGATAAGGTATTGACTAGTTGCCATGCTTAACAGCGAAATACTGCACAATTAAAACATTAAGTAGCCTATTTCTGTTTATGTGCGAAGGTCGGAAACCTCCCGTTCAAATAACATCCCTTTACAACTGTAGAAATGTGCACTTCCCTTTAAAGACTGGTACATTTTAAGAAAATGCATTGTCTAGATGACTCTAGATGAGTCTTTTAGCCTGATCGATGAAGCAGAATTAAAACAAAAGTGATATATCCTAGATAGTAAACCTCCCGTTCTAAAATTGACAAGTCATGTCACGTCTGTAGGCTATGTGCATTTACTGTATCCACGCCAGGATTATCCAATGGACCTTATAGGCACTGGCCCAGGAGCCCATGTGCATTAACACCCTTTTTTGCATTTTGAGCATCTGCCCCTGTGGAACTCTGCATGGTCCTAGTAGGCCTATACACAACTCATGTTAATATGAGGTGTCAATTTGTGAGTGAGATGGCTATAGCCTACTTGGTGTATCAAAACAAGACAGGCATAATTGTTTAAAAGTTAAAATCATTATGGTATGCCTTAGCATCGTGTGTGTCTGGTGGGACGAAGGTTCTATCAGGTGCCTGCAGTTTGTCAATAGCTTTGTTATCGCCACGGTGCCACCTATGGGTGTGGGTGTTAGGGAGGGGAGGGGGGCCCATGATCTTCAGTGCCCAGGGATCCCTGGGGGTACCAATCCAGCCTTGACTGTATCTAGAGCAGAGGTTTATTGAAATAGTTTCAACATTGTATATATCCAGCCTGATTCAACTATAAAGACAAGAGATACTTTTTATTTACAAACTGGTGAACAGCAACAATGATGTAGGCTATGTAAAATACACTCCCGAGTACTAACCCTAACCCACGTTTTTCTTCAGCGGGCAAACCGACAGTAGGCTGCCTCTTTCTCCATGAAAACAACACAAAACATACATATAAACTGTAACAGAGTTGTAGACTAGGCTACACATTCTCAAAACAATAGAAAAGGAGTTCGCAACCACTTCCTACTGATTTTTGTACACAGTGACACCTTTCCTTTTGGGGAATATCGTGTGGAGTATGTAGTGCTGGAAGCAGGCGCGACCTAGGCGCCACCCGACACGGCAAGTATGTTGAGGCCTTTACACATTTTTGTTGGCCTGTAAACTACATATTTTATACCATATGTGATAGGGAATAACTGTGCCATGTTTTTATCAGCCAAAGGGTCCTTGGCCCAAAAAAACGACAAAGACCTCTTGTGTATGGTATAATCTTGGATTTTCTCTTGGGTACACCCCAATATAGATCTTTCTTTAAAGTATACTGGAGCCATCACATACGAAGACAGGCACCTCTGTCAAACAGTCGAGCGGGTTTTCCCTGCTGTGGAAGTAAACGCGTTGCTACAAATTGATATGTGGATTAAGTGGTCCCTGTGTGAAATACACCAGGAAGGGTGGTGTAAAACGGCCGAGGGTACATAACTCTTCTTAACGCAGAGTAAATCCCTCCTCACACCAACAAGACGCAGCAGTACGTTTCACAGCAGTATATTTGGAAATAAAAATCTCCGCCGGCGCGCCATGAAACACTCAGAGAGAACGGGGCAAAGAGGGTGAGAGACATTGAATCAGACAGGAAAGAGAGAGAGAGAGAGAGAGAGAGAGAGAGAGAGAAGATGTGTGGACAGGTGGGATATTCCAGAGCTTCAGACAAAAGCAGGCAGACGTCAGACGGCGCAGGGCTGAGCTGGAATGAAGGGTGATTTTTATGACGTCTGGATAGATAGATTCTCTGCAAGACACTGGGCTAGGCTTTTATTTGGCCCAGGGCATTGGCGTCAGCCACTACATATTTCTGTTTTATGAAGAGACTCAACGTCTAAAGACAGCAAAGACAGAGAGAGAGAGAGAGAGAGAGAGAGAGAGAGAGAGAGAGAGAGAGAGAGAGAGAGAGAGAGAAACTCAAACTGTCTCTTGGCATTTATGTGTTTCGGTGGGTAGACGAAAACTACAAATGTCGTACAACGCTACCTTCAAAACACATCATTGGTTCACATGGTCTTCATAAGCCAACGTTTATAAACTGTAGTGTGAAATATATTAATACATTTATTTTAATACAGTACAAACTATACATGTCCAGTTATAAATGGTATGTGATATAATAAACAGAAAAAATTAAATATATGAATAGAAAATAATATAAATTAATATCACTTATTATTTATAAGAATCTTTTTTTATTCATATTTTTTTATTTTTTCACTGAAGTGGGCAGGGGTTTTCAGAGCAATTCTCCAGTAGTGGAACACTGGATGAACATGATTTCATGTCATCGTGTCTTGATGAAAGACTATATAAACCATGTGGACAGAGAGCCGACTCCCCGCATTGTTAAACAAATCCCCGGGCCGGCTAAAATAGCCATCAGTGTAAAAATTAATTGCTCCGCTCGCCAGGGTCTTTGACAGCGCACAGCTGACAGTTGCGGCATGCATTGTGAAAACCCCAGTGAAAGGAGAGATGACTCCATCTCTATGTCTGTCTGCCTTTCATACACTATCTCTTTCAATCTCTCACATGCGCATGCTAATCGCTCCCTCTCATTTGCATCCTAATGATTTCACTCGTCGCTTTTAGCTCTTGTCCGATGCCACTATTAAGTTATCTGACATATTTCCTCCGGTCCGCCACTTTGTGTGGGTGTGTGACTGACTTCTGTAAGCTTTCAGCAAGCATATGTGTGTGCTCTGTATCATCCTGACTCTTTTAATGTTATTGTTTCATACCTACATTGGGACTTATTTGAACCCCAGATTCAAATAACTTGGTCTCAAAACTATCAGCATTCATAATAGCCAATTTAAAAGTCACTGAGGCAAGGCAGAAGATGTCTGAACTTTTCAACGTCTGTTTTTAAGGTTACTTTCCTGGTTTCCTTATTTATAAGACCAAAATTCATGAAACAATGTCAGATAAGGTTTTCATTTAGACAATAGTCTCATACATAATTAGAAACTTTAATAATATACTAGCAGCAAACAACTATTTTACTATAAAGGTAGTGAAGCATTCTGAGCAGGTAGTTTGGGTTTGGGTTTTTAATTAATTAATTTATTTATTCTTCAAAGCAGAGCCAAAACATCTTTATTAGATAGAATACCTATAGTTACATGTAAGTGCAATTAAAGTAGTTATACAGTTTTGTATATGGGACATTTCAAATGGCACTGCCCAAATGTGCCCACATGGTTAAATTGGAGAATCAAGCCTGACATGCCTCTAATAAAACCTCCCTCAATCTGCTCTGCTTCACTCTATTAGAATCAACCATAGCACATATAACATTCAGACGTTTGGTTATTGAACAGTGATGTTGCAATAGCTTTTAACAACATACGGTAAAAATGAGACTGGACCAATCAACAGTTAATACATTCTTCCTGTTAAACAAAATGCTGCCAATGGGAAAACAACCAAGCTTTTACTATATATTCTAGAAGTCTAAAGTCACTTTAGACTTACTGTAGACTGTAGAAGTTATTTCGGAAGGTTACAGATGGAGTATCGGCAGGTCATGAAGTCAAACAGGAGTTTTACAGCTGAGCAACACTACATATGCTCACATTATGGTTACACAATATTGACAAAATGTGATATTGAGATATATCTCATGAAAACGGCAATATCAATATTATTGAGATATGTTTAAACACAAGTAAAAACACAAAAGCTTTGGAAAATCCAAATAGAATCATAACATAGCAAAACAACAAGTAATATTAATTTTACAATATATAAGGGTTTATTTCAACTGACAGTCATATTGGATATGTTTCCTCTTTGATTTCCAGTATGTCATTGTCTTACTTTTCTGTCTAAATCGAACACAACTACGCCGCACAACCTCTCTGCACAACGAATATTGCATATAAGACAGGAATGGCCAGATCTGTAATAGAAGTATGAGCATACCCCTCTGTGTGTGTGTGTGTGTGTGTGTGTGTGTGTGCTAGTTCCCTTGTCTCCTGCTGTGGTGTTGAGTCGGTTACACTGTAATTAAACACTCACTACATGGACTTCAGTGTGCGTGTGTGCATGTGTGTGCATGTGTGTGTGTGTATGTGCGTGTGTAAGTGCATACTCTCATTAGAAAACCAATAAACAACAAATACAACAGGCAGTGAATTAATGGTGTGAGTAATTAACCAGAAATGTGCTTATAGACGCATGACAGCACACATCCACCAGTAAGGAAATGCACTCAGACTACAGTGTGTGTGTGTGTGTGTGATGGCTGTTGTCATTTTACAGTAAAATGTTGAAAGATATATGTTAAACATAACAGCATAGAAAGTAACAATGCAGTTATATCAATAATGAATAATTTCAATGGATGCATTCAAGAAAGTAAATGAATCACCAAACAAACAAACCAACAAACCAAATAAAAAAATCACAAAGACCAGCCAGAATAAAGTAGATGAAATATAAAATCAAAAGATTAAAGGGTTGATGTCAGTGGTACACACTAATCTAAAAGAGCAGGCAGCATGTTTAACAGTCTGTAGGACCTAATAGCAAAACCCCATGCACCTCTATTTCAATAGAAGACGGTGCGGTTTAACAAATGCTTTCTTAGTGTAAGCAACGTCAGATACTCACAGTCAAGTGTAGCAAAGGGGTGACAAACAGCTAAATTAAACCCATAGAAGTAGCCAGGTGAACCGATGTAATCTACATACATCACCATATGCTGCTAGTAGATCTGTAAAGCACCAGACAGCTTTCAGGGAATGGCCTATCAAGCTAGCAGGCTAAGATGGATTCACGGCTGAATCAAAGCGTCCGGTAAGGATTGAAAAGGTTACTGACGTCCCTTCAATGTCCCATACAGGCTGGCTTGTTATCTGAATAGTATAGTGTGTGTGTGTGTATGCGTGTGTATGCGTGTGCGTGTGTGCTGTGTATGTGTGCTGTGTGTGCGGGTGTGTTTGTGTGTGTGTGTGGTGTGCGTTAGTGTGTGTGAGTGTGTGTGTGTGCGTGTGCGTGTGTGTGAAATATGAATGGGAAGCAGGCCCCTGATAGATTGATGCATAACAGTATAGCGCATGCAGAGCAGGTAGGCTATTTTGGTGTGAACTCCGTTTTATTTCTCACTGACCTTTACCAGTCACATGTACACCACTCTTGCCTGCCACAGAAAACCATTAGAAATTTAAACTTTTCAGAATTAGATTATTTCAAGAACATATGCAATATATTAATATTCACTGAAGCAATAAATAAATAAATAAATAAATAAATACATTTATTGTAAAGCAAATCTCAGAGTAGAATGATTCAAGAGCCATCGTCCATTATAACGTTATCTTACTTACTTAGAGAAAAATGTAACTATTTAATATAGTGGTCTACAGCAGAACATCAGATCCATGTGGTCTGTTAAAGGCTGCTTCACATTTTACACGGGCCCTGTTAGATAAGACATGTTCGCACCAAACAACTCTAGGGTCTCAGGTGAGGTGAGGTTCCGTAAGAACTACACACCGCCAACGTTTTTGTGCACCGCATTCGCATCGCCGGCCGGGAGGAACACTGAACGTAATATGAATGTTATTTGACAGCCTACAACAAGCATTGAAGATGCTGTTATTGGTGCTATGTGTTTGCGTGTAGTGGGTTTTATGTTATAGCTGAAAGAGCATAAACAAGAGCCAAGAGGTGAAAACACTCTCGGCAAGTGGCAATACTTATTATAATCGAGGCAGAGAGATGGACACAGTGCTGGACACAACGGAAACAGCTAGGTAGCAGACTAGTAGTAAAGGCCAGTTGCCAGAAGTGTTCGGCCAATCAACACAAAGATGTGGTTCCTGTTGTAGTGTAGAATACTTACAGTACGCTGAAGTAGGAGCTAAATACGTTTCTCAAAGTGAAATTCTGATGCTGGCTTTCAGACAACTGGGAAGTTGAGAATGTCCGACCTCCTACTACAATAAATACAATAGAATGCCACTCAAAGTCGGAGTTCCTACTTGTGAACTGAGTTCCCAATTTTAAATCACACAACAATGGAGACAATACCATCATCTAAAAGGCAATTTAAATATATTTGCCTGTATTTCTTTAAAATAATATAGGCAAACTTATAGTAAAACCTGTTCTATATGTAAGTTGATGTCAAAATAGCCAATGTTAACAATGTTATTTGGTAGTTTTTACAGTCAGACATGTTTTTAGCGTTTAGCGTCACACACCTGGAATGCTTTGAGGTCGAAAATCTAAAATTTTAAATAAGAAATACCCAAACTGCGAGTTGTCTGGAATGGAGCGTTTGAAATAAGATGGTTCTCCGTTCCTGCAGAGCGGACACACAAAAAGGCGTTACTTTCTCCAACAGTACAAAACTACAAAAAGGGGGAGCAGGGGGAGCAGAGAATGTTAAGTGTAATTTTATTTTTGTCATTTCATTTTTGCTCAAGTCTCTAAAGTTGCATACTGCACCTTTAACCAGTTTTGTATTACCTCATAAATCTCATCTCTCTCTCTGTCAGCAGTGTGCAGCTTGCTGTACAGAGCCCTTGGTGTAATTACCAGGACATTGAGAAAGAGCGGTCAGGAATGAACCTTCCTTTGACAATTACCAGGCGCTGCAAATATTAAAATATTATTAAAATGTATGCCTTCATCTGCGGCCTGGTCCTGATTGGTATCCTAACCCCTGACTTGGGGGGAATGGCAAGCCAGGCCTGTGTCCCCCCTTCTCAAAAAACAATTGTGACTGGAAAAGATCTGTGATTTAATTCCTGTGAGATTCGATGATAAAAGCTGGAGAAGCCATAATGTAGGGCTCAGGGATATCACTGTCTGTGCTGTGCTGTGTAGCCAGATGAATGGGCACAAACACATGCACCCGCACACACACACACACACACACATACACACACACACACACATTTCCAGTCTGCTATGATAGAAATACAGTCGTGTCACAGCCTGGACAACCTTTATATCAAGGTAAGGAGAGAGATCGAGGAAGGGATAGATTGGCGGATACGAGACGATGGAGGGCAAACAGTTCTGATGATGCTCTGTGAAGAAGGTGAACGCACACACACACATACTGTACGCACATAATAACTTGCTCACTTCTAACCCACATACACACATATACAAAACCCAAACCGATTAGCGCCGATATCCCATAATAAGCAGTAGGCTTACTGCTTATTATCGTACCTCAACCTCCAGTGGACATTAGGACATGACACTGATTAAAACCAATACTGAAACCCCACACAGGTCTTTTATCTCATAACTCCCCAGCCATAGACACACATGCTCACACACACGCACACACACACACAAACAGATATTGAAAACAATAGCTGGTTAACTCTTGAAATGTAATATCATAACATCAGATATCTACGACGGGAAAGGAGAAAAAAAAAAAGCTTCTAATTTGTAGCTGCGTTAATAAATCAAAGTGATATTGCGAGACCGGGGACTGTCACACTGGAGAGGAGAGAGACTTTTTAATTACAACTAAAACATCAAACTCAAAACGCATCTCTGGGGAATTTGCATAATAATTTCATAGTTTCGCCCCTCCCTCTTTGGCTTGGCGGCATATTGCAGTGATGTTAGCGATTAATGGTACAGTATATGGTTTTTAGAAGAAATTGTGAGAAAGTAGGTTGCTTATTTCTAATTAATGACCTTAAATCAAGTAAAATACAGTACCACTGGAATAAAAAGCTCTTAAAGAGCTGCATTAATATCATAGCAAAACAGACAGAATACAGATAGAAAGAGAGTTTAAGAAATGTATTTAAATCCTAATACAAAACTATTTGTTTTTGTAAAAGCTTACAATTATTTTCACGTTAAAAATGTATACTGCAAATTGCCAGCTGTAATGTTGGATGATTTGTTTATTATTGAGTTACTTATCGTGTCTGTTCATTCGTTGACCATTCTGACCTGTGTACTGCACGGTAATGTACATGTCTGGTGCAGCCTAATCTATATACTCTAAATGTCTTTATGCCAACACACAGGCAGTCCATTCACATGCATAGCAGACACATCCCTATGAGTGTGTAGGCTTCATCACTGCTCACACAAAGACTCACTAACTCCCAACACCCCCAACCCTAAATTCCTTACTTCCTATTCCCTATTCCCCTTCTTTTTTTTTTTTTTCCAGTGCGTGCCTATTTATCACAGTGTGAAGGTTGAAAGAGATATTATTATGGGGTGTCGGGCTGGGGAGAGGAGACAGGGGTAGCCGCATGGATCGCGCGTGGAGAACAGGGGGGCTAATGACAGCAGGACAGGCTTGGCCGGTGGCCTGTGCTACCCGCCATGTGTGATAGATGGAGAGAGGAGAGTCAGGGGGGTGGGGTGGGGGGGTGGGGGGAGAGAGAGAGAGAGAGAGAGAGAGAGAGAGAGAGAGAGAGAGTCATACTTTAGGATTAGGTGCACCTGTCTGGCTGCCTTGTGTTGCAACTCCACTTTCTTTGTGCTGGTGTGTGTGTGTTTGTGTGTGTGTGTGTGCGCGTGTGTGTGTGTGTGTGTGTACGTGTGTGTGTGTGTGTGTGTGTGTGTGTTCAATCTGTTGACGATGTAATATCTATTATTTTGTTGTTCTAGTATATTTTAATGCACACTTGTATTGAGGACAATTTTAATTTATTTATCCACAAATCTATACACAACTGTATCTCCAAAATTGAGAGATTGCGTTTGCTTGCTTTCACTGGAAGTTGAGCAGGTTTTCTTTCTTGAAGATATACCGTACACCTAAAATGTACCCTTTTGCTTAAACTTTCTTTAACATTCTTGCATTGTAGTTTAATGCATGAAAGAATAATGATAATTAAGCTTAACTTAATTTGTTTATTTCTTTAAGGACAGTTTGTATATATAAATAATCTACCTATTTATCTCTCTCTCTCTCTCTCTCTCTCTCTCTCACACTCTCTCTAACACCCACACCCACGCATGCACGTGCACACACACACACGTACACACACGCACAGTACACGCTCTAGAAACAATCAAACAAAGGCTGCAGATGAATATAGAGGCTCGATATCAGACAATTCATCATGGCATGATTACCGTCTGACAGCAGTAATTGAAAAACACTTATTGGAGCGGTTGCCAAGGGAGGGTCTTCCACAGTCAGTCCCATCACAACAGATAACCCTCGCAGTAGGAAGAGCACTCTTAGAGGTGATGATGAATGGACACCTTCTCCTCATGGCAAGGTTTAAAAAAGAACAATTGTCACTATAATTGATTCCAGTAGTAAATCCTTATTTTCTGTTTCGAAGCAGCATGACTTAATTCCACACAAAGTGCGCTTTATCAGCACAAACGGAACAGCTGCGCACTTTGCATGGTGCATCTCAGTAACCCAGCCAGCGCAAAGTTACAGATTTTCAGTGAACGACTGCGATAATTACAGCTACTGAATTGGATTGAGTGGGAAAATCGAGGAGAAGATACTCATTAAAATACTTATTATATCCAATGCTACATGCAATGCACACATCTCTCTCTCTCACTCTATATCTCCAGCTTTGTCTCTGAGTAATATTTCTTCCTCACGCTGTTTTTATATTATCTCATGCTCGGCTCCGGTTTAAATGTATCTGTGCTCTTACTTTTAAGAAGTCATCCATCTCACCCCAGGCCCTCTCTCAGCAATGAATGCCTCCAATTCTGCTTGCTGCTTTTGAACTAACTAGGCCATTGTCATTACTTTGAGGGATAGCTTTTCTTTCGAGCGGAGGGGTCTCCAGCTCTGTTGCTGGCTCTGTCCTTCTAAATGGCATCCCTTTCGATTCTCTCTACAGCTTTCTATCTGTATTTTTTTTTTTCCATATTGTTCTATCCCTCCGTCTTTTCCAGAACTTTCCATCACCTGTCTGAATTCCCTCACAGTCTTTAATCTCTCCATCTCTGCCTTGACACCGCTCGCCACTGTCTCCGTCTGCTATGGCGGTAAAAGGCCTTGTCAAGGATTCACTTCATTCAACAGGCCTAAGATAGCTCCCGCCGCAGCACAGAAAACTAACTTCTTCTCGCTGCACTGTGAAGTCACCTCGCCACCATTAGCCCTGTTTGTCTGTTTGTCTGTTTACCTGCTTGTCTGCTTGGCTGGCTGGTCTTTTGTATTTGCATGCTGACGGACAGCTCACCTCCCACCTGCCTCATTGGCGGGCTACAGCTTTCGGTCTTTGATCTTCGCTAACAAGCATCCACGTAAAAAAAAAAAAAAAAAAAGAAAAGGAAAAACACAAACACAGACAAACAAAAACAAAACAAGAAAGAAAGAAAGAAAGAAAGCAGCAAACTGACAAGAAACGACTCGAGAACACACAGCCCTGTGATCACGCGCGACGAGGTCCCCGCCACTCCATTCCCTCGTTCAAACGAGCTGTCGTCCTCACCTGTGGGAAGGCGGGTTTATTTATTTATTTTAAGCACACACATTGATGAAACACCCTGCAATCCCCGTTTCAATGGCTCCCACGTCACTATACACGGCATCACTTTGAGTTAAAAAGTAGGAGAGGAGACAACCGAGCGAGAGCACACAAAGTTTATATATTCGCCAGCAGCACTGACGTAGGAGCTATAGCCGCTAGCATTGACTCATTCCATATATCTATTTAACATCTATATATATATATA